>QZFA01000239.1:0-34883 GCA_003614995.1 Cladosporium phlei | reverse complement strand
AAGACCTCGCTACGTTCTAATTTAAGATTTACTATAGGAAAGTGTCTGAAAACTCGCGCGCCGACGTAATGAGCCGCCGCGAAGACTATATAAAGGGAGAACAGAAACCTAGCGTATAGGTTATAGTTCGAAACTCCGACGGAACCCTTTAGATTAATAAGATCGCAGCAACATCGCTAGTCGATCTCGAAACCCTACCGGATTAAATCCGGAAGACTCTAGAAAAGGATTCTTTCGTAAGGACCGTACGAGAATCCCTAGAGGAACACGAAGAATTCGAATAGAAGGACGAGCTCCTCTAGTTCGAAGGACGAACGTACGTCCTAACAATCACGCGAGACTAAGTCTTACAGGCTTTTCACGATAGACTAGCCCGCGGACATCTAGGAACTACTAAAATGGTTTAACTAGTGTAAACTAGGTTCTGGTTCCCGCGGATGCGATTAGCTATCGAAGAGTACGTTCGGAAGTGTAACATCTACCGATAAATGAAGTATAACCGACATCTACCTTACGGTAAGCTTTAAGCACTTCAGGTACTAACTAAGCTATAGCAGTTAGTCGCTATAGACTTCGTAGTAAAACTACTACGGTCGTAAGATCTAGTGACATAGGAGCTATACGATAGCATCCTTATAGTTACGGATCGGTTTACGAAGTTTAGACGTTTCATTCCTTATAGAGAAACATAGACAGCCGAGTAGCTTACTCGGGTGTTTATTAAGGAAGTAGTAGCTAATCACGGTATACTACAACAATTAATCTCCGATAGAGATAAGCTGTTTACATCCAATTTCTAAACTGCATTGATATAGATCCTTAGGGTGAAGCATAAGCTTAGTACCGCTTATTACCTATAGACAGACGGATAGACAGAGCGATTAAACTAAGTTTTAGAACAATACCTCCGATGTTATGTTAACGACTGTTAAGACAACTAGGTACATTTACTACCCGTAGCACAGATAGCATACAATCAGTCTCTAACGACCTCGACTAGTACATCACTATTCTATACTAGTTACGGATTCGAGCCGAGAGACATCTTAGGAGTAATAGGCGGGTCATCCGATAACCTATCGGCTACCTAGAGAGTAAAGGAAATGTAGGAACTGTATAAGAATCTCCGCCTCGACCTTATTTTTCGCCGACAACAAATAGTGAAACATACGAACCGAAAAAGGCTTAGAGGACCAATCCTCGGAGGGGGGGATAGAGTCTATTTATTACGACGAAACATTAAATCTAAGAAGCTAAGCAAGAAATTGGATGCAGTTAAACTAGGACCATTTAAGATTCGCAGATAAAAGGGACTAGTTAGTTACGAGCTAGAGCTCCTAAAACGTATACGCATACACCTAGTCTTCTACATATCCTTATTAGAACCCGCTACGCTAGACGCTATACTACAGAAAGATGTCTAGGACATCGACCCGGAAATACAGGAACTAATCTACTAAGTCGAACGGATCCTTAGGGAGCGAACTGTTCGAAATCAGAAGTAATACTTAGTACGATAGGAAGGGTACGATCATACCGAAGATTCGTAGTAGCTAAGGGAACATTTCGCATCGGACGCGCCGATACGAGAATTCTAGCGCGCCCGGGAACGGTCATAATAGTGCGGGAGCTAGAAGGCTCTTAAGCAGTTAGGGATCTAGAGTATTCTCCTAGAAACCGTCGGGAACCTCCTCTAACGCACCCTAAGTAGAAGGCGACAACTAAAGAGTAAGGCCCTTAGAAGGCGTATTAAGAGACAAGGTCTCCTTACCCTCCTAAGCATCTAACTCTTTAAGCGCCCGAGATTCTATAGCGATAGCCTCCGTAGCACGACGGTCTGTTAAGTCTATCTGCTGTCGAAGACGTTCTTCGCGCGCACGCGCTATACGTAGAGCCTCGAGGGCATCGGCCTAAGCGCTTAGAGCTTCGTCGATTTAACGCTTAAGTTTCCGTTTCTCCTCGGTAAGACGACGAAACTCGGGCTAAGTTACTTTAACGTCGCACCGCTAGTTCTAGCGGTTACAGTAGTTACATTTCCCGGAACGGAGATGAACCTTACACACGCGGTTGTGTTTTATATAGCTGCTGCATTTTTAGACTATAGTGTCTCCGAAATTGTCGAGGAAGTCGGCGAGTTTAAGACGTCGGGTAGTGCTGTTACGAGTACGAACAGCAGGCATCTTAGAGATCTATGATGACGAACAAAACCTGGGGCACGAGACCCTCTTATTAAAAGCTTAGGGACCGAGCTAAGCTAAGAGGGGGATAGTGTTATAACGCCTAGACGAACGGATACACTAAGGTGTAGGATTCGTTACGTAATAACAGAGTACGGGTTATATAACCTACAGACTGCTCTGCTATAGTCTGCTCTGCTGCTCTGTTGTTCTGTATGCTCTGCTGCTCTGTAGATACAGAGCAGAGTGTAGGAACGAACGAGTCTCCTTAGTATATAGGATAGTTAGGTTTCTATCTTTTATAGGAGCCTCGTGCTTAACTTATGTATCGAGAGCAGTGATTACAACGAACCGTATTCACTGTGCCAACCACTTCTTCCCCTGCCTTCGTTAACCCTTGGTTTAACCCGATCAACCCAGCGGCATTCCACCCCCGTTACACTTTGGTTCCACTTCTGCATGAAACATCAGACAATTTCCTGCTCATGTAGGAACCAAAGTCCCGAGAATTGCGGCTTGTCACATATCGCATACGAATATGCGATGTGTCTCTGGGTTGCAGGGAATAGAGCAGAGCAGCAAGGTAAGGTGAAAGGAGGGCATATCTGGTTGTCGATGTAGAATACTTGGTGATGTCGGGCCCGATCCAGGAAGCTTTCACGGAACTACGGCCCGTCATCGGCACGCCCGAGCCCGAGCCCGAGCCGGTGGAACGTGCGCTCCTTCCTCCTTCCTTCCAAGGTTCCTCTCTTTTCCGTACGACAAGGATCAGGCAGTCAACAGTCGACAAGTACTGTAAACAGCACATTGCGACGGATAAGTGAAATGGACATGTCGCATTTCAAGACGAGCGACATGGGTTCCGTCGGCTCTCCTCTTTGGTGTACAAGTATGTGTGTACGTACATTTACGCGCTCAACCCCTTACAAGTGTCGCTCTGCGTACTGCAGCACCAACACCATTCTATTCCGCCGCAACGAGAACCAACACAAGCTGAAGCCATGACTACTTGCGAGGCGGTCCGGCCTCTGAACACTGAGGCTGTTCGCAAACACTTCCCGGGACTCCAGGCAGGCTCAGTGTGCCTCAACAATGGCTCCGGTGCACTTGTCTTTCAAGGCGCGATCGAGAGCATCGCTCGCACCATGTCCAAACCACACATGAATTTGCGCGGTCTCCACTCCAAGAGCAAAGTCGACGTCGAAGAAAGACGATCCAACTATGCCAGGCTCGCCTCGTTCATGAACGCCAGCCCGGACGAAATTGGTAAGTGAACCACCGCCAGGAGACGACCAGCGTTCTCCTTCTGACATGATCAAATCTAGCATTCGGACCTTCCACAACCGGCATTTTGCGAACACTGACCAACTCATTGCGCCCAAGTCTCAACGTAGACTCTGAGATGATTGTATGGGTGCTTTGTCACGAGGCAGGCATGACTTCCTGGATTGCTTTGGCCAAAGACTTGGGCATATCTATCAAATGGTGGACGCCTGCCGGTGGAATGGGCGCTAACCATGACCCAAAGCTGACGCTCGATTCCCTTCGCCCACTTCTTTCTCCCAAAACCAGACTTATATGCTGCGGCCACGTCTCGAACATCACCGGGACCATTGAACCGATCAAGGAAATTGCAGCACTCGTCCACACGATCCCAGAGGCCTTGATTTGTGTCGACGGCGTGGCCTGGGCTCCGCACCGCCCGATCGACGTCAAAGACTCGGATGTAGACCTCTATGCGTTCAGCTGGTACAAGGTCTTTGGTCCCCACATTGCACAGATCTATGCCAGACGCAGCGTGCAGCAACGCTACCTGAGCAGCCTCAATCACTACTTTTTCGACCCATCAGCTTTGCACGTCAGGCTCGGTCTGGGCAATAGCTGCATTGAATTGGAGCATAGCGTCGTGCCGATCATCAACTACCTCGAGAATCAGGTCGGTTGGGATGCACTCGTTGCTCACGAGGAGCTCATTACCAACAGCCTCCTCACTTTTCTCACTGCGAACCCCGAACTGTACACAGTATACGGATCGCAGACGGCAGACGCAGCCAAACGGGTATCCCTCATCAGCTTTTCTGTGAGCGGACTTGCCTCAGACCGTGTCGCTGAAGAGATGCATGAATCATCAAACTTCCGAATGCTGACCGGGGATTGTTGGTCGCCTCGCACCGTTCACGACGTTATCGGCCTACCCGATTCCGGTGTTATGCGGACAAGTCTCGTCCAATACAACACAGTGGAAGAGATCCAAGGCTTCATCCAAGTCTTGCACGACGTTGTACTTAGACTCAAGAAGAACGAGCGGTGACGCAGTGCTGATAACTCGATGCAACAAATTTTTCGTCACGCAACCCCTGACACCACTAATCTCACTCGGTTTTCTATCTTTCTACAAATCCACTGGTCCTCATACCACAATCAAGTCCCATAGTTCCCTGACTTCTCAAGGTCCTGCTGTTTAGTGCAGCAGCAAAATCTCATGGCCGGACTCCGATAATCCGACCCTAAGTTACACAAGGAGCGACTTCTTTCCGCCGAATTCACGAGAACCTGCCGTGCACGCCACGACGAAGCGACCAAGCTACATGATTGGCCGCAAAACAGTCAGCACCCGCTACTCCGCGAGAGAGATATGCGACGATAACGCACTCACTACTGCCTGCGCCAGCTATAAATGCGTACTTGTATATAGCTCAACCAGAATGTGACCTCGCTACCGCTCCAGTACCGGCTACCTACTATATCATCCAACAGAGTCACATGCACCGCAGCATCATCGCCGGCAAGTTGAAGCACAAAGAGCTTGCCACCTGCACGGTTACCCTCCCCTGGTCACAACGTCAACCAATCTTCTACACATCCGTGTCACCTCTTGGTTCTCCTTCCATCGACAGACTGCCCAGCACAGTGCAAAACGGTTTGCATTTGTCATCCAGCCATCTCTGTCCAGATACTTCGTGAAGCTGTTTGGTCTCAGCCGCACGTGTCAAGTCTGAGAGGGGTCCCTTTTGAGGCTGAAAGCGGGCGCAAGATGGTATTCTCGGCATCTTTCTCGAAGCGAAGAGCGACTAGCCCGGATTTGACTATTGATTCGCTGCATCCTCAGGACAATCTCGTTCTCAATCATGGCACCACCTCATTACCCGAGGTCACACAGCAAAACTCCAGAGAGACCACCGAGAGAGGACTGGGCCGGCATCTTGGCTTGTTCTCGACAACCATGCTGGTCGTGAGTCGGGTCGTCGGTACTGGGATATTTTCTACCCCTGCAGCCATCACTAAAGGCGTCGGCAGCGTCGGTGCCGCTTTGGCGCTCTTGACGCTCGGTCTCCTCGTGTCTTTCGCTGGGTTGATGGTATGGATCGAGCTCGGGTGCATGATCCCTCGCTCTGGAGGCGAGAAGGTCTACCTTGAGGCCGCCTATCAACGTCCAAAGCTATTTGCGACTACCGTCTTCGCTTTCCAGGCCATTTTGCTAGGCTTCTCGGGTAAGATCCGAGCAAATTACTGGGAGGTGGAATTAGTCCAGACTGACACTTCGATCCAGCCAATGGATGCATCATCTTTGCACAGTACACCCTTATCGTCGCTGGCCGGACTGCCACCGAATGGGAGAAACGCGGAATCGCCATTGCTGTCATAACTTTCGTTACGGTCCTGCACACCTTCTTTCCTAAATGGGGAGTCCGTGGCATGAATGTCGTCAGTCTCATCAAGATGTTCACGCTCGTGTTCATAGTTGTCACGGGCTGGATCGTGCTCGCAGGTGGAATCCCAGGCGTCCAAGACCCTCACGCAAGTTTCCGACATGCGTTCCAGGGGACTAGTGATAGCGGCTACCATTGGGCGACTGCCTTGTGAGTTGATGACTGTGCACGGCGAATCCCGCTCTCTGAAACTGACCTCCGTCAAGGTTCAAAGTGCTCAATTCATACGCTGGCTGGTCCAATGCAGCCTACGTGGTCAACGAGATCAAGAATCCCGTTCGGACCCTCAAGACCGCTGGGCCGCTCGGTCTAGGTATCTGTGGTACATGTTTCATCTTCGCAAACATCGCATACTTCGCCGCAGCAACGCCCGAGGAAGTCTCCGAGAGCGGCCAGACCGTGTCTTCGCTGTTCATGAAGAACGTCTTTGGTGTTGCTGCGCAAAAAGCGCTGAGCATGCTGATTGCGATCTCGGCTTTTGGAAATGTCATGACAGTCACGTTCAGTCAGGCTCGCGTGAATCAGGAACTGGCCAAAGAAGGAGTCATCCCTGGTTCTCGGTTCTGGGCATCAACCTGGCCTTTTGGTTCGCCATCATCTGGCCTTCTCTTGCACTATATCCCCAGCGTCTTCGTCATCACGGCCATCCCGTTCGGCGACGCATACAACTTCATCCTGGACCTCGAGGCGTACCCCAGGAGCGTCGTCCACTTCTTTGTCGTCGTTGGATTCTTCTGGCTCCGCCACGCTCACTCTGAACGCTTACGATCCTTCCGCTGCTGGTGGCGCATAGCGGCGTTCTATCTATGCGCGCAAGTCTTCTTGATGGTTGCGCCATTCTTGCGTCCTCCGGGCGGCAAGGGCGATACGAGCCTGCCGTACTGGTTGTATCCCGTTGCCAGCATCGGCATTCTACTGACGGGAGTGCTGTACTGGGCTCTCCGATACAAGATCCTCCTGGCAGCGGGCGATCGTCTTTTCGGTCCCACTAAGAAGTCGTCGCCTGAAGGTACAACAATGGTCAACTATGAGAGAGTCCCGAGCTCCGCTGAAGAATGACTAGTGGGACCGACGGACATGGATCGTGTCTCTCGACGCGATGCCAACAACATACCATACCAGACTGGCGGAGAGAAGGCGTAGATGTATACAACTCATCGACATTCCACAAATGTTTCGAGCGTACGCTAGGGCAGATCCTCGGATTGCCAAGAGACCTCGCTTCAATAGAGCGACGACGGTTCTCAAGACTTTCATTTCTTCACGATCAAAGTCATGGTGATGTTATCTTCAGATGAAAATGCGTCTGGTCAGGAAGAGCTGATGCAGTTTTTGAGCCAGCGATGTCGCGTGTCAGAGCCACGATACATTAGGTTCAGCTACTGAAACTTTCGATCATCCTCAAAATCCCGTTTCACTTTCGCAAACAACGCATCGTCAGTCAGTATCTCCCAGCCTGTCAAGGCCATTGCCATTCCTGACACCACCGCCCGCTCGTACGCTATGGCACTTCCTGCTGCTTTGGTGAAACCAGGTGTGTGGTTCTTCGACCCATCATCCACTGGAATGCCAACAATAGCATGCAACGCAGGTACCACGTAAGAGACATTACCTTGGTCTGTCGCCGCAGCAACATACCCCTGGCGCTTAAGGACCTTCATCCCGTTCGCCTCCATTTGCTTCTGGAACGAGCCGCACAAGGATTCGTTGACACGCAGATCAGCGTATCCAGGAATGTCCTCAACATCCACGTCGCAACCGGTGGCAACCGCACCAGCCTCGATGCACAAACGGACCTTGCCACCGAAAGCTCGCGCGGCTTTGATGGTGGTGCTTCTGACCGTGTACTCGATCTTCGTGCGTGCTGGAATGGCGTTGCTGTTGACCTTGGGAGCTTCGACGATTGCTCCGTGGATCCTCTCCGTGGGCCTGATCTGCTGTCTCAGCATTGAGACGTTGACATAGGCTGAGACGAGAGCATCCAGTGCGTTGACGCCCTCCCATGGCGAAGCGCCGGCATGGGCGCCCACGCCCTTGTAAGTGCCCCGTAGGCTGTGAGATGCAACTGATGAGAACCCAGCAGACCCCAAGACACCTAGGTCGTTGTACTCAGCATCTGACATTGGGTGCCTATGACTTAGTCAGCTCTGAACGATCACTTTGCGGGATCGCAATGCACCTACATCATCAACGACACATCAACGGACTCGTACGCTCCCGCCTTGAGCAGCTCGATCTTCCCACCCCCGTCCTCCTCCGCCGGCGTGCCCAAGAGTTGTACGCATCCATCGATCCCGAACCGCTCCATGGCATAAGCAAGAGCCACAAACCCAGCCACAGAAGCGGTTGCAATGAGGTTGTGACCGCACGCATGGCCGATCCCGGGAAGAGCATCGTACTCCGCGTTGAAATTGACGGTCCTGCCGCTGCGTCCACTGACGACCTCGAAGGCCGTTTGCAGACCGTACGCATGCCGCGTAACCTTGTGTCCGAGACCTTCTATGAACTTGCAGATGGCATCGTGGGCTTTGTGTTCTTTGTATGCGAGTTCGGGATTCTCGAAAATCTCTGCCGGCGGTAAGTTTGGCAGCCTTCATAGGGGTGGCATGGCTACTGACGTATTGGTTCAGGCTTCTGAGTTTCGGTTCGAGTGTCAGGAAGTAGTCCTGGATCGCTTTTTGCACTTCTGCGTGCGATGCAATCATTCGATCGCTAACCACTACTGCCTGCGTCGGATGATCGGGGTCGTCCATTGATGAACGGCTTGTCGCATGAGATGATGGGTGTGATTCGGCGTTCAAGCTCTGTATAATCCCGTTGAAGAATGCTGTGTGAGAGCAAAATATGCATGAGAGGAAGCTTCTAGTAAACGACGAGTCAAACACGCACCAGAGCTGCTCTTAGTCTATACTTATTCTGGACCAATCGATCACCCAGGCTGTCTACATGTGTCCCGGGATCAACTCGAATTCTGCTACCATATTAAGATCAAGATAAGAAAGGTCCCGTTCAGGTTCTTGTTCCATGCACAATATAGCCTGAGACTCTGAGTTCCTGTCCAGCAATTTTTGGCTGGCCCCTCTTAAGTGTGAATAAGAATCCGAATTCAGCATCATGTGGAGTCTAGATCGGCTACAGGCATAGGCCACATGAGCGGATCCTACAGGCTGATTGATGGGTTGAGCGTGTGATGCACATAGGCGGTTTCTCGCAAGCAAAACCACTGGATCTTCAGGAACATATCGCTAGTCCAGAGGCGGCATCTCAACACAAGCAGCTTCTACTTGAGCTGAGCGGAATCCGCTCGTACGATGAAGGTTAACCGATAGTCATTCGTCCTCAACTACTAGCCAGCAGTATCACACCATGAAAGAAGAGCTAATCCAGCGGCCAGCCGCGATCCAGCCGAAAAGGAATCGCAACGTCTTCTACTTCGCCCACACGCGCACAGCTTCACACGTCCTGTGCCGCCTGCTATCTACGCAACCCGGCTGGGAGCAGTCAGACTACCACTTCAAGCGTGCCTTCGACTTCGCCAGAGATACCTTTGGCTGGGGTCCGTTGAACGATGCTTCCGAACAGCATCGGGAAGGTTTCGAGAAACTCCTCCAACAGGGTTTCGATGAGATACTGCTTGAGAGAGAGGCCGCTGCCAACAAGGTGTGTCACTAATCCATACCGCCTACTGTGTAAGGTTTAGTCGTTGCTCACAAGAACAGAACAAGGCTTTCTTCCTCAAAGAACACACATTCTACATATGGGAGCCTTCCCGGCTCTCAGAGAGCATGTGGGGCGTGCCCGCGAGTCCTCCGTTCACCGCGATCGACAAACAGCAGGCCCTTCTCGCTCTCTCGGACGACGAGAAAAAGACAAACCCAACAATCTTCCCCGACGCCTTCGTCGAATCCTTCAAAGCCATCTTTCTAATCCGCCACCCAGCCCTGTCCTTCGAATCCTGGTACCGAGCCGAAAGCGCCGCCCGCCACGTCGACATCTTCGACAAGTCCTGGTCCTTCTACACCACTTTCCAATACTCTCGCCAAATGCACGACTGGTACCTTTTGCGGGCGACGGCCGAGGACTCCATGCCGGTCGTGATCGAAGCCGATGATATGATAGAGAAGCGGTCCACGATCGATACGCTGTGCGATATGCTCGGGATGGACAAGACGTGTGTGCCTCACGAATGGGAAGTTATCCAGGTGCCGGTTGGTGCGGGCTGCCGCGAGTTGAAGTTCACGAGCGGGTACTGGAACTCGACGTCTGTTGATCGGTCGAAGAGTTCGCGAGGTCTTGACTTGGCTGGCAAACGTGGTGCCTGGAGGGATGAATTTGGGGTGGAGGTTGGTGATGAGCTTTGAAAGGTTGTGCAAGCGGCTATGCCTGACTATGAGTATTTGAAGGGAGAGAGAATATGAGGTTGCTTCCGTTCGTGACTTCCAACAGATTCATTTCGCAGTAAGGCGAGTACCAAACAAAGGAACGATTCTCCAACTATGCAAGGCATCGTTCTTCTGAGAAGTGTTCCCAGCCTCCATCAGCCTCGTTTGCAAGCGCCTCCCTCCTCGTCAGACTGTTCGCATCCAAGTACGGCTGCTCGCCAATCACCACCGCACGGCGACCAGTCCTGACACCAAGCCCCGCATAGTCGAAGATGGCGGAGCGATAGACGGTACGGTTGTCCCAAATGGCTATTCCAAACACACTCAATTAGCTTTGAAGTACTAGCGAGTGGAACGAGAAAGGTCGGGACTCATGCAACATAACAACATCATACTCCCCCTCCCACCGATGACGGAGCTGTGCATCGTGCTCCTCGACAATCATCTGCAAGAACCAATCTTGCAGGCGGCGGCTCTCGTCGGGCGTCACGTCGTTGATTTTCGCCACGTGGTTGCCGACGGCGAAGAGGCTCTTCCAGCCCGTCACGGGGTTCGTCCGCACCACTGGATGGGCCGTTGTCAGGGACGTGCCGACATTGTTGGGAGAGCCGCGCGGGGACGAGTGCAGTTCGAAGCCCTTTTCGCGGGCCACGGCTGGGAGGCGAGATTGGGAAAAGGTTGCTGTGAGGGTTTCGAGGAATTTGCGGTAGGAGGGGGAGATTTTGTCGTAGATTTCGCAGGAGGAGGCCCAGATTGTATCTTTCTTGCGGATTAGCTCGTGTTTTGTGAATGGAGAAGGAAGAGGAGCTTCGACTTACCGCCACCCGACTTGGGCAGCTTTGTGAGTTTCAGGATCGAGTAGTCCGGAGGGTTGGGCTCGTAGCCGGCATCAGTGTGCCACGCATTCCTGATGTCGGCTGGCCTGTTCTTCCAGAGATCTTCGGCAGGATTGGCCGCTTTGTCCGTCGTGATCACGTTGATGTGGAGATCCTTGTCTTCATTGAAGTTGGAGAGAGGGTGGATGTGGAGGTACGACGACTCGGGTTTGCCGGTGAGTTTGCCGAGACGATGAGCGAGTTCCTTCTGGAGTTCGTCCGTGAGGTCGACCTGGGAGCGGAAGAAGACCACACCGCGTCGAGATACTACCCTGGGATAATCATCCGGCAGTGTACCGACTATAGCTCCGTACTTACTGGTGATGGCCAGGTCACGAATGAGGTCGTCACTGTTACTAGCCGTGAGCCACTTCGCCAAGTTCGCTTCTGGAAACTCGGTACCGATGACTGGAGTGGACTTGAAGGATCGGTATCCCTTCAAATGACCCCCGAGCTCGGAGGGCGGCGTCACAAATCCCTGCTTTTTGGGGTGGCCGTTCGTGTGACCATTCTCCTGGTCGGTTTGAATGGGCAAGTCTTTGGATGGTGCCATGTTGCAAAAATGTCGAGATGTAGAATGGCAAGCGGTGTGAGCGACGAGAGGCCAGTGGTGAGGTGTCAAGTCGAGAAGACGAGTAGACGAGGACCAAGAGCGGGCAGCCTTCAAATGTTAGTGTAGTAGATGCATGGTCTCAACAGACCCCTCACGCACATCTGCATAGCGAAGCATGCGACCACTCAACCAGTGTATCCGAGGCTCTGGACTCTCGGAGCAACAACATGTGACACAAACTCGTTCATTGGAGCCTATTACAGCCGGGATCACGGTGTCCTTCCAGTTGGGTTCGTCCATCCTGTTTCGAGGCGTCTGAACTGGTACCTAAAGGTTCCACGTCCAACAATGCAGGCGTGGTAAAGTACGTGATCATTCAGAATGAAGCTGTAAGTGGTAACGCGACTTGAATTAGTGGCTGGTGACTTCCGATGATTCTTTGTAACCTTATCTACCCAAGGTAATATCATGGAAAGAGTCTATGCTGGATACGATGATCAGCAATATCTTGTGTCAGCGCAACTTCCGTCGAAGGAGAGTATCCGGACATCAGTGACTGATGAAGCTTTTCAGTGCACAGCAGACCAGATCAAGTCAGTTCATCCTCAAACCAACTCCGTTCCAGGCAACTACCTGGCGTGCAACTCAGAAGGTTCACTCAACAACTTAGTGGGATTTCACTTGGCCGTGCAACTTACGGACAACATGAAATGCTGAGCCTTGTCCGCGTTCTGGCAAGTTCCTCAGACCAGTCCAACTCTACGCACCAACATCGACTTCAATGATGTAAAAGGATTGAAGCTGAAGGTCAACCCTGCTCAGCAGCGCTCTCATCGGGTGTCATATTTGCGGGCTTCGATGGTACCTCCAGGCTCCAGTAAAGCTGAATCTTTGCCGTGATTTCCTATTGATGAGGAGGATCGCGACACCATTCCTTGTCGCGGAGAGGTCAACGAGTCTCAACGTAAGTTTACACAATTTTAAGTACCTCAAACTGACAAGCGACGCAGAGCGCAACTTCTGGCGCAGCCGGTGCACCGGCGACGTTGCAGCATGGTATGGCCGAGGAGTACCACCTTTACGTGTACACCTCTGTTGCCCGGCCTCATATGTGCCGCATCCCATCTTCTTCACCTTAACCCTGCCACCACGGAGCGCAATGCTGACCGGCCAGATATTCGAGCTCATGCTGCCCGCCAACTCTTGATGCCGTTCTTCTTCAGGATGATGTAGTCGAAGCGGCCCTGTTGTTTCGACGCTACCGGAAAGCCACAGTCAGATTGCGAGAGTGGCGAGGGGATCTGTGTTATTGGATGTGTCCGGGTGGGACTGGATTGTATGTTGATCGCGCAGGTCGGTTTGGTTCTCGAGCAAAGCGCGTCTGCCTGCCTCCTGTGCCCAGACACAGTAGCTTGCAATGCCTCGATATGGCTAGATACCTACGCAATGATCAGCGGTCCCGCAACCTAAAATGACTTACATCATCCTTCCCAGTAGAATGGGCTCGCTCGGTTGTGAGGAAGGAATGGAAGGATTTTATTCGCTTGTATAAGCGCAAACTCAAACGAGACGTATTCGCGATACAGTAACTCGTAGGTTCACCGTCAGCCGAGGGCTAGAGCTTTAGGTTTTTGATCTTCGGACTGCATGTCATCGATGAATGTCGATGAGCACACGTCGCAGACTCCAGTATCTATGTTCCTAGTTGACCGCAGAGAAGTAACCAGTACCTGAATACCCTGGAGTACAACAAAATCACAGCCGCAAAACACAACCATGTCCACCAAGTCAGAGCTCTCCGGAGGCCCTGCTCCAGCTCTACCCGACTCGATCTTCGCCTTCATTGAGCCAGGTGTCAACAGACGACCGGAGAAACTCGCTGTAGTCTCCAAATCACAATCAGGTGACCACCTGGCAGAGGCGGTGCGACAGTCCACAGGCTCACTACCCGGATGTGACAAGTCCACCGGTCTGAGGTGGACGTACAAGGAGTTCTTCGCCGTCTCGACCAGCCTGGCGGAGAATCTGGCGCAGAAGATCGCGGGCTCGAGCCCAGACTCGGTCATCGTCACTCTAATTCCCAATTCGGTGGAATACCTGCTTTTGCTCACGGCATCCGCCATAGCGAAGACCGGCATTGCGAGCCTGGACGTCGGCATGCTGCAGAAGGCTCGCCACGCGGAGCTCGAGAGGTATCTTCGACAGCTGCAACCGTGTTGCGTCGTTGTTGCGGATGCTGAGGCTGCTGCTGTGGTCGATGGCATTCTCGAAGCGTTACAGCTCCCTCGAGTTGTCAAAGTCGTGCTCAACGACGACAAGTCATCCCATGCAGCCCAAAGTGACGGGACTGCTTCCTGGGAGAACTTCGCGTCTCTGTGCAAGGCTTCGCCCGCAGAAGTCATCGCACAAAGGATGGAAACCGCCCGACACGACGACCCCAACCGCACGGCTGTGATTGTATATACCAGCGGCACCTCAGGAGGGATGCCCAAAGCATGCCTGAAGCACGTATCAAGCTTCATCGCCTGCCTCCATGCAACGATAGCCAACCACCCGGACAGCAAGGCGGAGTTCGTACGGATACTCCAGAGTGCGAATTTCCGCGTGGTAGCGCCCTTGGTCGCCATGAGATCCTGGTACGACGGAGCAACGGTCGTCCTGAGCAAGCACCCCTTCGACGTGGAAGCCTATCTGGACGACGTGGAGCAAGAGAGGGCGACGGACTTGGCGCTGATCACGGCGCAGCTGCACGCGGTTGCTGCCAGCCCCGGGCTGCGATCGCGGGACCTCACTTCTGTAAACTCGGTCTCGGCGGGCGGCGATATTGTGAATGCGCCTCTGGTCCGGCTCGTTGAGCGGACTTTCCCCACCGGCGTTTTCATGACGGGCCACGGCATGAGTGAGAGCAGCGGGGTGTTCCAGTGGCCTTACTGGGAAGGCTCAGATAGTATTCCTTTCCATCAGGGAGTGTCGCCGGTGGGACGACCGTCTCCGGGCGCAAAAGTGCGTCTCGTGTCGGACGGAGGCGACACTGTGCCGATTGGAGAGGTTGGCGAGCTTCACATGCAGCACGCCTCGATCTTCAAGGGCTATCTGCGGGAGCAGAGAGACATGCCAGAATTCTACACCGACGAGGGCGGAAATTGGTTCAAGACCGGCGACCTCGGGGTGTTCAGTGAAAGGGGAGATGTTTATGTCGTCGGCCGCAAGAAGGATGTGGTGAAAAGAGCGGGAATCCCGGTCGCTCCCGCGGCAATAGAGTCTTGTTTGTCGGCGTACGCTGGATCACAGGTAAGTCTTGTCGATCACCCATGTTGATGTTGCTTGACGATGTTGACATGAATTGAACGCAGACCGTCGTCGTTGGAAATTCACACCCCACTCTGGGCCAGGAAGCCATCGCAATCCTCGAGAGTTTCAATGGCAAAAGCGCAGAAGACCTCGCCAGGCGTGTGGTCGAGGTCTTTGGTCCAGATTGGGCGCTCGGAGGAGCGATCGAGATGAAAGCCCTGGGCCTGAATTCTTTCCCGCTCAATGCTACTGGCAAGATACAAAAGTCGGAGATTCTGCCTTTGGTCGAGAAGTATATGCAATCGAAGTAAGTACTGGTTGTCGGTGAGTACTGACAGGCTTGTATGAGAAGGCTTCACATCGTTAGTGTGATGAGCGATATTGGAAATGGAAAAGATCGCGTATCATTGATGGATTGGCTTGTACTCCAAAGTCTCAACGAACGACTTTGCCGAGCGCGAGTAGATCGCCCATTGCTATATTTTACAATCAGAATGGGAGTCAGCCATTGGCCAGGCTTCAATTAAGTCCCGAGAAGGAGGGAAGAGAAGAAGAGAGAAAAAGAAGCCGTGTTCAACGGGTGCTGACAGACTTGGCAAGTGCCATGTAGCCTGATCAGTTGAACGACACGCCCAGCGACTCGCAGATCACAGGTGTAGTAGACCCACGGAGGTATCAATACAAAGCCAGAGGGAGCGGCTAGGCGATGGAGCCTGGTGAACAGACGCGGCAGTGATATCGGTTGTTGACATTGCTGCAAGTGGAGTCGCTGGTATGTGTGTTGTGTAATCGCCATAATTCGTCAAGTTTGTCTTGCCTGGGGTAAAGTGAGATTGACAGTCGTCTTATTAATGTGAGCGATTGCCAAAGTCCTAAGATTCAAAGGAAATTTGCAGCATCCAATTGATCCTCAGATCTGCCGGGGTTGCTGACGAGGAGCCGTGTTGGCATCCTCTTCGGTGTGGTAATAGACTGATGTCTTGGTGTTGATGATCATCGTCTCCGAGTTGTTGCTTCCGACCTCCAGGTCACGGTCCTCGTGCTCCTCAGGATGCCACGCCGAAGTCAGCGTGCCGAACTCCTTTCCGCGCGCATGCTCAAGACCCTGCAGTTTTAACTCGTCCTCCTCGCTGCGGCTGGAGCTGCGCTCGTAGGGACCCCTGGTGCTCCTGTTTCGTCCACTCTGAGCTAAACCGCTCTGGCTGAGACCGCCACGGGATCTGCTGTTTGATGTTGTGAAGCCGAGTGAAGGCATGATCTTGCGGAGTAGAGGGCGAAGGGTAGCGCAGGAAGCGGCGGTGATGCCGAGGGCGGTTTCAACACCGGACCAGAGGGCGACGTCGAATGTTGCCCAAAGGAAATCCGCCTTGTTCGAAAGAGTGTATACGTAAGGGATGCGAGCAATGGTTGCAATGGAAGCCCTGAAGTCGAGTGTCAGTGGACGATCTATATGTGATCCGCGAAAGACATGGACAACTTACAATGCGCCAACAGCCAAAATCATGACAACAGAGAGCTTTTCTCTGCGTCCCATCTGCAGGTCCCAAACCAGAAAGACAGGAAGGATCGAATAAGTCCAGTCGCCTGCGCAGCTGACGGCGGAGTAACCGTAGAAGACCGCGACAACGACGAAAGGGTCCATACAAGTACCCTTGCCGCCAGTTAATTGTGTCCAGAAGTAGCTGCTTGGGACGCACTGGAACAGGAAGACAAAGAAGAACATGGCGCTGTAAAGTTCCGTGATGATGAGGACGCTCCAGACGATGGTCTGGTGGATCCTGTTGACACAGAGGCGCAACAACATGATACCGATACTGAGCTTGATGAACATGTTGCTGAGTAGGTAGAAGGGCTCGCAAAGCCACCAGAACTGGATGCAATCAGCGATCGTTGCATCGAGCGTTGCTTTGTAAATGTAGGGCTTACCTTGAGTCCTAGAGGGAGTTCATCAGCCGGGATCACATTGGCATGTTGACCAGTGCCGTGATGGGCTCCTGTTATGGCGCAAGACGCGAACAAGCAAAAGAAAACCTGTTGACAATGAAGGGTTAGGACGACTCGTCGATGTTGGGTCCAATGCGAACATACCCATGACAAGACTGTGAAATAATCATCCAAGCCAAAGGCCTTTTGAACATAGACTCGACAGTACGCTCGCAACGCAACGGTTATAGTGGTGAGCGCGACAAAGAAAGAATAGAGAGCGACGAGCTGCGGCCCACGTCCACCTGGCTTGATTGTCATGGTGGATGTTGGGCGATGAGTCTCAAGGACGTCAAGAAACGAGTGTCGGAAGTCGGTGGTGGTCAGGCGTCCGAAGGGTGGCAGCAAGCAGTTGGATATATCGCAGTACTAACAACTGCTTTCCTTTGGCATCGTCCGGCTAAGCATCGTGAACGAGGGTCTGGTCTATTATTCATCTCGAAGTGGCTGCTCAAAACCTCGCAATCTGGAGGCGGGCCATCAGCATCTCGGCAAGTTGAGGTCAGTCCGTCACTCGCAAGCGTAACGGCACGGCGACTAGCAGACAGTCCAGCCTAGAAGGTCCTCCACCGAAACTTTGCTGATAGGGTTGCGAGACCAAACAGTGTCGAGGTCTGATCCACTTGGGGCGAGTAGCTGGCCGGACCGACTCGAAGGCTTCAACGCACGTGGAACGAACATTCCCATCGTGCCCATCTACCCATAACAGCCGGGCTGGTGCGCGATGATGGCACGTGAGTGGCTTCATCTGGCTGCGGTCGTGTGCTAAGAAAAGGTCGCATCCTATAAGTCTCCGTCGAATATCATGCAGGTCCCCGGGCTGCCTATAGTCTCATACCAAAGCAAGGGAACACCACTCCCTACTGGCCGGAGGCGAAGGAAGGACCTGCCAGACTGCATGCCGAGGGAATTGCTGATGGACCAGCCATGGTCCTACCACCGGCGGATTGTCTCTGCGTGTCGTCATTTGGTCAAGGCCCCGCGCGACATGGCCTGTCTGCCTGTCGTCGATCTCTGCGCGAGTGAAGAAGCAAGGCCGCAGTCTGAACCCCAATTCTGTTGACTCGGACGAAGTACGGAGTGGTGCTTTTAGGCCCGGGAGGCGTGGCTAGTTCTGCCAGCGCCACACTCCACAGGGCGCCTCCTGGATGAGTTCCAATTGGACATGTTTGAGCTCGAGACATGTCGGTAGTTGTAGGACTCTGTTAGCTCAGAAAACAACACCACAGAAGATATACCTTGCACCGCACAGTACAGATGTTGGTAAACCTGGCAATACATACTGCAGAGTCCAGGGGCACGCTGTAAGGATGGCGGACGTGATATTTGTGTGGGTGGATGATGTCCATGGTACTGCGCATGCCGTGTCAAATTGCCATGCACAGATCTGGTGATGAGAGCGAATTGAAGAGAGGAGGTTCGAGACGACATGTTGGCGTGACTACCCAGGTGCTGGGGAACACGAGTCACCGGAACACGAAACTTCCGGATGTGTGGATCTGTAAATCTCTTGAATCTTAATTATTCATGTGCTCCCAGCACGTAATCATCGACTCGAGTTAAATCATGGTTTGCAAGGTGAAACTCCTTCAATGGAGCATATTCGTCATTGATGGTTTGCGATAAACTTCACAACGTGGTCGTTCTGAAGAAAGATGCCACGATGCCTGCCTGCTATACAATTGTGAATCACTCCATCCGTTCGTCCCTGAACCCCAGCCGGGTTGCCCGCGGGCCTTTGGTTTACATCCTTCTCAGCTCACCGTGTCAGGTACCTGTACAGGCTCATGAAATCTGGTGTTTGGAAGCGATCGGGTCGGGTTCTCCTCGCCGCGGTTTGGTGGCTGCTGTACCAAAGTACCACTACCTCCGTGTGCTCGACCATTCCGACACCCCACGCAAACCGCGATGAAACTCCTGGCCTTCCCCAATCAGCCAAATGCGATCGACCATTTAATTTGTTCAAACCTAGCTCCCCAACGTGGACATGCACCCATGTCAACTTCTTCACCCTGCTCCTACTCGCTTGCAGTTGCGTGCGTGTCGGCATGGGTCCCACCATCCACGTTTTCTCCAGTTGCAGAGATCGTTGTCCTGGTAGCAAGCCTGTCAAGGTAAAGTTCATCCCCTTGACCTTGCGAGCCACGCAGCTGGTCTGTATGTTAGTGCTCGAGGCCCCAACAAACTTACCCGCACACAGGAGGCAGCCCTAAATACCATCGTCCGCAAACCGGAAGCGTGGCAGCCGGCGCGATTCACGGTCCTGACTCTGCGAAACATATCTACTGCGACTCTCCGCGGCAGACAGGCCGTAAGCAGTAGGAGGCTCATTCGCTTCATTTGGCCTGCTTACATACACGTCTTGCTGTGGCTGCCCGGCCCTTGTCATCACCCACGTGATGCCTACCTACCGACTCTGCACGGCACTCGGCTCGGTACTCGTCAAACTGAAACACCATGAACTCGTCGCGTTCAGGTATTGTCTATACGAATTACGAAAGCTCTGCCGAGGCACAATCACTGTCGCTTCTCAAGTTGACAGCTTCAGGAATAGGACCACGGTGAGGTATCCTTTTGCGTATCATCATCTCGCTATTTGACTTTGGAGCTTTGAACAAGATTACTATATCTGAGATTCTGTCTGTGTCATGTGTGCCCTTTCGGGTCTCTCGACCGAATGTAACACTACTCGTGTTATGTACAGACATCTTGGTACAAAATACGAAACGGCTGAGTCTAAAACTCCAAGGGCATTCAGCAATCAGATCGGATCGGCGGACACAACATCCTCCCTCCTCCGAAAAGATCGCGACGAAAAATATTTCTCATTGGCTACGGCACATCCGGCGCTAAGGGATTGCCTAGGATTAGCGACACTGGTCGAGATCCTGGTGGTTCAAACTCACACACAGAAGTCATATAACTTTATCAATTTTGCACGGATTGAGATCTCGTCCGGTTTGCTCGAAAGCTGGAGTTTAGGCTGCAGATCTGTCACCTCGCTTTTTGGTCGGCCGATGTAGCGTTTGGACCCGAATTCCAGGTGATTGGAAATCGGGTCTTCAATGTTGTTATTCGGCGAACACTTCGACATTTTCGCATCTCTGCACAACTTGCATCGACACCGCGTTGAAACACAAGATTCTATCGAATTTCTCGCTGATGGAAGACTTACATCCCTGATACTTGCTGATTGACTATGCTAACGATCTCGAATTGGGTTTAAGACATGCAGTTCAGAACTACGTTCGATGACGGCGGATGAGTCAAATCTTGTCATTCAGGATGCAGATGCAATGTCGGATCCGGCCTCGAATGTTTCTGTAAGTGAAGACGCACTTCTTGAGATCATATAACCATCGTCTGGAGACCCAAGACAAGGTCTCTGGAACACAATCACATCGCAACAATGAACCTCCTCCAATCCCCGGCTTTCCGCCAGCACGCCGAATCGCTCATGGAAGAATATAAACTCCCAGGCCTTAGTATCTCAATCTCTCAGGACAAAGACATGTCTTCAATCAGACTGGGTGTTGCGAACCTTCTCAACGCAGCAAATTGTACACCCGACACATTGTACGACATCGCCTCCAGCTCCAAATCCCTCACAGCAGCATCGGTCGCACTGTTAGTGGAAGATGACGAGAATTGTCCCGAAGTCCAATGGGATACTTCACTGCATGATCTCTTGCCTGAGGACTTCGTGATGCCAACACCTGAATTGAATGAGAGGATCACAATTTGTAGACCTGCTGAGCCATCGGACCGGAATGGCATTGTGAGTAGATACTTCGACTCGAAGACAAGCCGATGGCTCCCGTATGCTCACCTCGCCCACAGACACGACCTATCCTACCTGGGCTACAGTGCCGAGCACAAAGAATTCAGCACTCCCCGCGAGATCACCAGAAAGCTGCGCGGCCTCCCCATGGCAGCCCCAAAAAAGCAAAAGTACATGCTGTACAACAATATGATGTACACTGTAGCTTCACACCTGATAGAAGTCAAAACCGGCCGATCGTTTGAAGACTTCCTCAAAGAAAAGTTCTCCCAACCGCTCGGAATGACTTCCACGTACCTGCATCCTCCCTCCGCCAAAAGCTCGAGAGACCACATGGCAAGCGGCCACCAATTCGACAGAGCAAGTGGCCAGTGGAGCGTCTTCGACATCCCATACACACCCGAAGCGCAGGGCGCAGGCTCGATCGTCAGTTCCTCCGCAGACTACATCAAGTGGGTACAGGCTATGCTTCACCGCCAGGGACCCATCTCGGGAGCTTCCTACAAAGCTCTCACGCAGCCAAGAATACATGATTGAGCCTGGAGATGGAGAGCTGGATCCTTTCTGCTCGCACGAGCTATATTGTCTTGGCTGGGAGACTTACCACTACCGCGACGTCGGCTATGGAGTGTTCAAGGTCGAGATCCGAGATGGGAGCCTGTTCATCGATGCCATGGACCGTAGTTTCAAGTGTACTGTCACTTTGGAGCATGTAAGGACATGGGAGGAGGACGATGAGAGCGATTGTGTTGTCACGCGGTCAAGCATGATTGCTCATCTTCGTCCATTGCGCGGGAGTGTCGATGAATATCTCGCGGCGGAGCTTGTGTTTGCTGCTGGGAGTAGGAGGGCTATGCGAATGGCCATTGCGCTTGATCCTGATACTGAGACGATTTGTTTTGATAGGATGGACGAGGATGTATGAACTGAATATGCAAGAAGACGCCCCGTCTTTCTTGAAGTAAATGCGATGCAAGTAGTTGAAGGTAAGGAAAAGGAACTTGAACAATTTACAAGCTAAAGCTCCGAGGACGCTCCAAGATAACGGCCGCATGTACCTTCCGAATACGGCACATTGCTGAAGCTGTTAGCGTCAACCTTGTGTGGGAACATCTCTGGAGCGCATCGCCTGTACATGCCTTTTCAATGGCAGTTTACAGTTGCGATGACACGAGGTTGGTAGACTTTCACCTCCCTTCGACGATTGAGAAGCTTGTATTGGTCGGAACACAACAAAACATCGGCCATGGCCATGGCCATGTCTCATGAACCCGCGGCCAATGGGTTTACCCCACAGATAGATAGCGACATAACGACATCACCGTCAGAGCTGGACAATCAACTTACCAGAGTGGGTTACTTCAGATTGCCCCGACCAAAACATCCGAAGCGTACCTAAGCAGCACGCAAAAGACCTCGTCTCCCCGACGAATGACTTGAGCAAATCCTCCTCTCTTTCCCCCCGTCCCAGACTCCCACATCATCCCGTCTCGTCTCGTCTTCCCCTCCACCGTTTGCCTCGGGTCTGCGAATCAATCACATCACCATCCTCTCATCATCACATAGCTAGGATCCACAACCACTGCAGCGATGCAGTCTCTCTTCCGCGCCGCTACCTCCAGACCCGCAATCCGCTCATACATCCAACACACGAACCGCCTCCGCGTTCTGCCCACACGAACATACGCCAGCATGCAGCACTCAGTCCCATCTCTCAACGACAAGTCCCTCCTAAAGTCCCAAGCCTACGTCAACGGAAAATGGGTAGATGCGAAATCCGGCAAGACCTTTGAGGTCACCGACCCGGCCACACACAAGGTCATCGGCACCATGCCCGAGATGGCCAAGGAGGACGTCACAGAAGCCATCCAGGCGGCAGAGAAGGCGCTGGTGTCGTTCAGGAAGACGACAGGCCGCGAGCGCGCCAAGATGCTGAGGAAGTGGTACCAGTTGATGGTCGACAACAGCGAGGATTTGGCGACGTTGATCACATGGGAGAACGGAAAGCCGCTGGCGGATGCGAAGGGCGAGGTCACTTATGCGGCCAACTTCTTTGAGTGGTTTAGCGAGGAGGCGCCGAGGGTTTATGGCGATACTATTCCGGCGACTGTGCCCGGGAACAGGGTGTTTACTGTCAAGGAGCCCGTGGGTGTTGCTGGATTGATCACACCGTGAGTTTGGGTTGAAAGTACTGGAGGAGCATGGCTTGAGCTAACGAGATTGTAGATGGAACTTCCCTGCGGCTATGATCACCCGCAAGATCGGTCCTGCGCTCGCAGCGGGCTGCACAGTTGTCGCAAAGTCTCCTGGTGAGACGCCTTTCACAGCCGCTGCATTGGCGGAGCTTGCACACCGAGCCGGTATCCCTGCCGGTGTTGTCAACATTGTAACCGCCCTCAAGAACACACCCGAAGTCGGCTCAGCCATCACAGAATCCGAGATCGTCCGCAAGGTCTCCTTCACCGGCTCCACCGGTGTTGGCAAGCTTCTCATGAAGCAATCCGCCAACACCCTCAAGAAGCTCTCGTTCGAGCTCGGCGGCAACGCACCTTTCATCGTCTTCGACGACGCAGACCTAGACTCCGCCGTAGCAGGCGCCATCATGTCCAAGTTCCGCTCCTCAGGCCAAACCTGCGTCTGCGCCAACCGCATCTACGTCCAGCGCGGCATCTACGATAAGTTCGCCGAGGCCTTCACCGCCAAAGTAAACGCCTTCAGGCTCGGCTCCGGCTACGGCGAGGGCATCACCCACGGTCCTCTGATCCACGACCGCGCCGTCGACAAGGTCGCCTCGCACGTCGAAGACGCCGTGAAGCAGGGCGGCAAAGTCCTGACCGGCGGCAACAAGGTCCCCGAGCTCGGCGAGAACTTCTTCCAGCCCACCGTCATCCGCGACATGACGCCCAACATGGCCATCGCGCATGACGAGACTTTCGGCCCTGTGGCTGGACTCTTCCCCTTCGAGACTGAGGCTGAGGTTATCGCACAGGCTAATGACACGGAGGTCGGCCTCGCGGGCTACTTCTTCTCCAAGGATATCCAGCGCTGCTACAGAGTTGCTGAGGCGCTTGAGGTGGGCATGGTTGGTGTCAACACTGGTTTGATTTCGGACCCTGCGGCGCCGTTCGGTGGCGTTAAGCAGTCTGGTTTCGGGCGTGAGGGTAGCAGGTATGGCATTGATGAGTACATGGTTACGAAGATGGTTACGCTTGGGGGTATGGGGCAGGAGCTGCAGGGTTCTTCTTAGAGACGACAATTGGTTGGTGGGATAAATGGAGGATCTGTACAAACATATACACATGCCCAATGCTGATGATTTTACACGAGGTCCTGGCTTTCACGATCGAATGCGCAAACTTTTGAGATGTATGCTCAATGATCCAATGCTGATGATTCCACACAAAGTCATAGCTTTCGCCTTGCACTGTGCACACACTCGAGACAAAACTCGGGAAGAGCGTTCAATGGCTCGAACCATTGATACTTCTCGATGCCGGTCACGTAATATGAAGCTGTGCCTCTCATGAGGTGAGGTGAGGTAGGTGAGGTCTTCGACGAATGGGCCGTGCGAGCAAGTGAGGAAGGCGCGCGATTTGACGCGATTGCTGCCTTGAGCTTCTTTCAACCTCACCTCATCTCTTCGTCTTTCCTCTAGCTTCCATCCCAAATCCCTTTCTCATCAACGCCACCTCAACAAGCGACCATCCCCAATGGTCGCCATCTCAGCAAACTCCGCCATTGGTACTTGAGTCGTCGAGCACGCACACAACGCAAACCGTGAGTATCACCGCACAAATTCATGCATTCACCGTGCTCAATCTTTTAGCTACCTGCCCTAAGCCAACTCATGCCAGCACGGAGCCGCCCAAAATGAGCGACGCGCCTGAGCTGAGCAGTTCGCGCGACGACCATGGAACGACGACCTCACCCGTGCCGGCCGGACAGCATTCGCCTGTTGTCCTCATACCCACTCCCGCCGTTGGCATGCAAGAACACATCACACTCGATCCGCCCGAGTCGAGCTGCTCGCTTCACGAGCATGAGACCATGAGCTCACCCGCACCTGCTGGACATCTCTCGCCTGTTGTCACCATCGCCACGCCCATCATGCCGAAGACTCTCGAATCCGGCACACAGCCGCCACCAGAAGCCACCAATCGCGAATCTCGAGACTCCAATCCGTCACAGACCTCGCCATCAGCACCCGACCCAACCCTCACTTTTCCGATCATGAAGCTCCCACCGGAGCTCCGCCTCACGGTCTTCGATCAGCTTTTCCTCGACCTCACAGTGCGCCGCCAGCACTCCATGAAGTACAACAACGAAGAGAAGCTCTTGCAGAATTACCAAGTCAACGACTTCCGTCCTTACACCAACTTGCTGCTCACGTGCAAGGAACTCAACAACGAAGCCAGAAAGCTTTGGGACAAGCAATACCTCCATCAATGCTGCTTCTACTTTTGGAACGTCTCGAAGGTTTACGACTTGGCGATGGTCTTCGACAAAATGGGAAAGCCTTACACCGAGATCAAATACGTGCTTCGATCGCAGTGGTCTGAGGAGCATGTCAGCCGCTTCTGCCTTGCTGCAACTGTCGCTCGTCTAGTGAGTTTCGAAGCGAGTTGGTTGATGAACTGCCAGCCAGGAAGTGGACCTGGCTACATCAACGAATTCAAGGAACAATTCATGGAGCGCATTCATGGATCTGAGAGATACAGGGCGATCAATGCAGGAGTCTACGAAGCTACGGACGAGAATCCGGTTCGTGCGGTGGTCGAAAAGGACCAAGCTGGCAAGACTTTCGCGCGCGGAGAGTACGTCGGCCCCGAATCCTGTGAGCTCAGCGCACACGAAGACGATACTCCCCTGGGGGGTGGAGGTCACAGGCGCGACTGCTATGCGCAGATGCAGGGAAAGTTCTCTGGCATCTTTTGGGGCGGCTACGATGCTGCGGTAAGCTACGGGAAATTCAAACTCTGGGAGGCTGTGCCATTATGCCTCGGCCATGGCCACTGCTACTGTGAGCGCTGGGACAATATCAATTATCGATTCGATTGCTCGGAGCTGGTTCTTCACGACATGGATGAGCGAAACGATCTGATGCTACGGTGGTATGACGAGATCGTATGTGATCAGAAATGGCTGGACCTGGGAGGGCCTCGTAAGATTCCACTTGACGATCTGATGGAAGAATACGGACTAGAAGATTGGCTCGACTTTGAGTACTGGGCTGAACTGGCTGACGCATATTGGGCTTCTTGGGACCTTGACGAGGATGAGGATTCCCAAGCCGAGAATAGCCAAGGTGAAGACACCCAAGGCGAAGACACCCAAGGCGAAGACAATCAAGGCGAAGACATCCAGGACGAAGATGTTGAAGATGAGGAGAACGAAGGAGAGAGACAGAGAGAAGATGCAGAAGATGGAGGAGGGGAGGATGAGCCACTGGAGTGGTACTCTCCCAGCAGATGATAAGACGCCAACTGCACAGATGGATACAACGCATGAAGAGTGGATCATGGCTACCAGAACATGACGCTCCATTCGGGAGACCTCGGAGCTTGAAGGAGTGTAAACTTACGCCTGCAGTTTGAGCTTAGGTACTTTGCAATGTGATTACTGCGCTGCCAGTGATAGCCCCACTTCACTTCCCTTTCCCTCTCGCAGACTTGGCGCCGCCTCCCCCTTTCCGTGTTTTCCTTTTGGGAGCCTCAAATTCACTCCCACCATCCTCCTCAGCCTCATCGGCACCCTCCTCAACCTCAGCCGCAGGCAACTTTCTCTTCCTGACTTTAGCTTTCGCTTTCCCAGCGTCAACAGCAGCTTCACTTTCAACCCCAGCTGCCTCTCCCTCCTCGCCATCGACCTCCTCAACACTCCCAACACCCCTCCTCCTCTCCGCCTGCGCCGCCATCCTCTGCAGCGCCCCACCCATCCTCTTACTCGC
Organism: Cladosporium phlei; assembly: GCA_003614995.1. Taxonomy (NCBI): domain Eukaryota; kingdom Fungi; phylum Ascomycota; class Dothideomycetes; order Cladosporiales; family Cladosporiaceae; genus Cladosporium; species Cladosporium phlei. The sequence goes on along the minus strand of QZFA01000239.1, from coordinate 8,184 downwards.
TCCCGCCAACCTCTTCCTCGGCGCAAAAGCCTCACCCCCAGGCCCCTTGCCTGCAGCCCCAACCCCAACACCCCCCTCAAAGAACCGAGTAATATTCGCCTGAGTCCCCTCGTCCATCCTGCGATTCATATCTCGAATAACAGGAACAAGAACCTCATCCGTCCGCTCCTCCGACCATCCAATCGTATCCATCAAGAACCCGCGCAGAGCGTCGAGATCGGGAACGCCCCATTGGAAGTTCTGCTTGTCGGAGTCGACTTCAGGCGCGGTATAAGCGTCGTTGACGGCGGGGTTGGGGAAGGAGGGCGGGAGGAAGAGTTTAGTTGCTTGCGCGCGGCGGAATTTGCGGCGGAAGGGGTTGGATTTGTCTTCTTCCTTTGGGATTGTTTGCGCTTGAACGCCTTCCCACCAGGTTTTGAAGTCTTGGAGGCCGGGGAACTCGCCGAGGATTTCGAGCGCGGTGACGGGGCCGACGCCAGGGAGGCCTTCGGTGTAGTCTGATCCCAGGAGGTGGGCGACGTCGATCATTTTCTGGCGCGTCAGGTCGAATTCCTTTTCAAAGTCCGACGCGAGGTAGCACTCGACGAATTTGGCCTGGTTGAAGAAGTTCTTGTAGATGCGCGTGCCGCCGAAGAGGAAGCAGTCGCTGTCGTCGGTGACGATGCCGTCGACGAGCCCGAGCTGGACGAGCTCGGCGCACTGCGCTTCGGCTTCCATGGGGGCTGTGACGTAGGGGAGGCCGAAGAGGCGGAGGAGTTGCTGGCATTCGGTGATCATGATGTGCGTGACTTCGTCTGCGTCGCGGCGGTCCTTCTTTTGCTGGTTGCGGAGTTGTTTGAGTTCGGTTTCGTAGTCTGCGATGTTTTGGGCGGTCGGTTTGTTGTTGAGGGAGCTGGCGAAGCGGGCATGTTCTTCGGTTTCTTGGGCTAGGGCGCGCATGAGTTCGAGTTCTTCTGGGTCGGAGAAGTCGTCGTAGTCGTCTTCGGGGAGGCCTTCGGTGGGGATCATGTCTTCTTGATTGGTTATGCCGAGGATGTCGAGGTCTTCGGCAGTCATTGAGTCGAATGCGGATTCCTCTGTGGGAGGTGGTGGTTTGGCCGGGGCAGTCATGTCTACGTCTTCGAAGTCGACAGAGGGCGAGCGGGTTGCTTGTCGGATGGTGCCACCTGCGGGCTCGGCGGACCTTTCCTTCAATTTCTTCGGCGCCTTCGATGCTTCATCCTCGCTCTCGCTCCAAGCAATCTCTTCGTCTGAGTCGTTCGATGCATTAGCGTCGGCTGGTGGAGCTACTTTTGGCTGAGTAGTAGCTTCAGGCTTTGAAGATGTTGCATTGCTGGTGTCAACAGCGGTGGTTTCTTCTGGTGCTGCCCCTGGGGATTCGACGTGGACTGGCAGTGATTCGGCTTCATTCACAGCATCTTCATCAAGTCGTGGATCGAACACCTCACTTTCATCATCGCTGTCCGCTTCCATGAACGGCGCATTGGTGGTAGACTTGGGGGGACTTGGCTGCTTGTGTTCCGGCTCACCAGGCGTCGGAGGTCGAGCACGCACCTCGTCTGCAAGATCACCCAAGTTCTGCGCGGTAGTTCCAACAGGAGTCTGACTCTCTTCATCTTCATCCCCCGGCACGAATTGCTCCTCATCAGACTTCTCTTCATCGGCATCAAGGTCGATGATCTGTTTCTTCGCTGGAATTTCGTCTTCAGCGTCAAGATCAATGACTCCGTTAGAGTCCCTCGCGAAAGTATCTCCCCTACGGTCGTCAAACTTGAACTGTTTGCTGTATTCTCTCGCCATCCTGCGATCTTCATTCTCGATTTCCCTCTGCTTCTTCATACCGGCTTCAACATCTCCACTGAACCAAGGCGGAAGCGGCTCGGCTGCCTTCTTCTTCTTTTCGACCAAGTCTGGGTTTATGAATCCCCCGGCAGCCTCTTCCTTTCGTTCCTCCATTTTCTTCTTGCCCAGCAAACTGCTTCCGAGATCTAGCTTCTCGAATGGCAATGGACCACTGAAGCCATGGTTCTTCGCTACAGGTGTTGGCTTCGGTTGTCCCGATGTCGCAGGCTTAGTTTGTGCTTTTGGTTGTACATTGTTGAATTTCGGGCCCGGAGGCGTTGTCTTTCTCTTGCCTTTTCGGCTCTCGGCGAGCGCTGCTTGGAAGTCCATAGCTTCATCTTCGCTCTCGCTCTTTTCATCGTCGCTCCTGGGCGCTGGCACGCCAAAAGAAGTGACTTCATGCGACTCTGGTGCGAGTTCAAAGGCGCGCCGGTTGACGATGTTCGCGATCGATCGACCACTACCTTTAGGCACAGGTCTCGCTTCTTCGACGGCGGATTGGTGGAAGACTTCGAGCATGTCGTCCTCGTCTTCTGAGGGAACTTGGTTTTGCTCAGTTGCGTCTCCGTCGTCTTTCTGCATGGACATTGCTATGGCGCGATTGAGCTCTTCGTCTTCGTCTGCTTGGCTGCCTTCGCCAAATAAGCCTTGATCGTCGTTTTGCTCATCCATCTCATCATCTTGCTCAGCGGGATGGTCGGCGACGAACAATGAGTTTGAATCCTCCCGCACAGGCTGCTTAGGCTTGCGCTGTGCCCCTTGTCGTCGTGACCTGTAGAACGCTTGTCGTTGTTTCGTGGTAGCGTCGCTAGGCCTTTCCTCCCTCGGCTGTTTGGGAAGGCGGTTCAAACCCTCAACAGGCACATCCTCGAATTCTTCATCCTCTGATGACTCGTCTTTGAAGACAGGTTCTGGCTTGTCGATGTCGATGGCTTCTTTTTCCGAAGTTCCCTCATTGCTGACCACACCCAAAGCCCAGCCGCCTTCCACACCATCGTTCTTCACCAGAATATACTCTCTGCCTTTCTCGGCAGAGACTCTTCCAATTCCTGCACCAAACGAGTTATCGTCCGCCCCGTTGATGTTCATCAGACGCTGCGTCAGCTCGTTCCTCTCGGTGACGCGCTCGATTTGGAACTTGGAGAACTCCATCCGATCAGGGAACATGATATCGAGCTGCTCTTTCGAATGCCCCATCCGCAGACGACTCCGCAGTCGCGCCGCATTGAGGATATTGTAACGATCGGAAGCCGGCAAGGACGTGAAGAAAGGCGAGTCGTAGTCAATCTTGGAGAAGTCATATACGTTGATATCCTCGCCGGTCTCGAACTGGCGCGCGTAAGCCTGCAGCTCCTCTACACTCATGATCCTGGGGTCGTTCTCCCCGCCCATCTCGTTCATCGAGACGTCCAGGTCCGGCAGATGGTATTGGTCCGTCTTCCTGAATTTGCGGTTCTGCTGCCGTTCCTGCTGCGTCATCTGCAGCTCATCCACATACACCATATCCTCGTCGCGCACGACCTCTTCTTGCTCTTCGACGACACGCGGTCGATCTCTCTGCTCCTTCCTCTTCTGCTCCTCCTCCTCAGCGCGCCGCTGCATCTGCACCGCAAGCAACTTGCCCGCCGTCCTCGCGGCATCATCCCGCCTGCCCTCTCGCCTCTGCTTACGCGCGCGAATGACATTCCGCTTCAGCGCCGGGGCGCCGCCGTCAAAGACAAAGACGGGCTTGATGCCGTAGAAGAGGAGCTTGCAGATTCGGCGGAAAAAGCCCACGACGTGGCTGTTCCGCAGGGCGTTTCCTTCTTTGTCTCGGACGGCTTTGAGGAATTGGTAGATCCAGATGGAGGCATCGACGGCCAGGCGCTTGCGGTTTAGTGTTTCGAGTTTTGTCGGGCGCGCGCATGGCTGGACGATGGACCAGAGGCCGGTGACACCCATGGTGGGTTAGGATGCAGGATGTAGGTGTGTTTGTTGTATTGCGCTACAGAGCGCGGTGGAAATGCAAGTCCATTCTCGGTCTTACCTGCAAGTTAGTGGTATATCGATGGAGAAGGCAGCAGTAGTGTCGCGGTCTTCAAATGCGGGTCGCGTCAATCATGACGCAAGCTGACCTCGCACAAGCCAGCCGCCTGATCTCAACAGAGAACGCTGCAAGTCAAGCACTTTCTTTACATTCGTTACCCACATGAATATATGTAACTTAGGTATCGAGACGCAAGCTACTTTACTGTCTGTGAGCTAGAGGAACATGGAAATCCCGGTTCGCCATTGTATTTTCCTGCCTGGAGCTCGAGGCCACGATCGGCGCTGTGAGAAGCTTGTGGGTTGGTCTAAGGCGAGAGAGAACGACCAGTATGCCTCTTGGATCAAAACACCAATCACTTACTATCGTCAATACTTGAAGACCCGATGCTGAGATGGGGAATGTCCGATTCTCCGTCGATCAACCGCCATCTCCTCTCTTGCAACGGTCACGGAAGCATGATCAACCGAGACGGCTTACTATTAACATTACTAGCCTCAAGTAGTGCCTGATACAAAAATACTCGCCCCATGGCGCCCCTCCATTCTCCCACCGCTCAAGATTGCTGAGAATCTCATCCGATCTCCCAAGTACAACAGACTCTACCGCATACACGAACTTCACAAGCAACATGTCCACCAGCAACGTCAAAGCAGCCGCCGAGGCCTTCTCCCGCTCCTACGGCGAGGCAATCGACCTCACCCAGCAGGACGGAGTTTCAGCAGAGACCATAGTAACCGCTCTGGTGCGCCACTACTCGCCCAAATTCATCTGCTTTGATCATGGGCACGTACTCCAAGCGGGCGACGACCCCAACTTCTGGCAAGCAGGCGTCGCCATTCACCTGCAGCGTTTTCAGAAGACCGGGCTCGGCTGGAAGATGAAGCTCCAAGACTACCGAGTCGAAGTCCTGAGCGGCTCGGCTGCCGCTTGTCATTTGACGTGGGCATTCATGCCTTCGGAAGGAGACGCCTGGAGCTGGACGAATGTATATGGGTGGAGAGATGGGGATGTGACGAGTCCGAACGGTTCCAAGGGGGCTTTTGAGTATGTTGTCAGCGACAATGAGATTGAAGAGCTGATGAATAGGATCCCGGGGTTTGTGGAGTTGTGAAGGTGGAGCGGAGCAGGCAGCATGCAGGCAGCGAATCTGACACTACATCAACTTGACGGTCTGTCCAGAGCACAGAGCATCCACACCAGATTATTCCACTCCAACTACCACATACCGATGAGTCGATGACGGACGTCCGTGGATGCCAATTGCCGTCCCGTATCCTGTACGTACGGCAGAAGCCGATGTCAAGTCCACTGAACCGAACCGAGTCGGCTAATTCGAAGGTGGAAAGCTAGTTAGCCGATGGGTTTTGCCGACTTCACTTCATAAGCTCGATTTGTATGGACACGCTCACATGCGTGTGGGGTAGCCGGGCTCGTGCAGAACACCACGGATCGCATGGCTGCCATGTGCCCTGCCTGAATATGACTTTACACTTTCTCACTTCGGTATTTGGTATAGCGAACCTCGGGGTAGCTCCGCCATTTAGCGGGGTACATTCTTTCACTGCAACACAATGATGGAGGCCAAGTGATCAGCAGACAAAGTCACCAAGTACCTATATAAGCAAAGCTATGTAAGCTTTGTGTAACAGGTCAAGCAGCCATCCGACGCATCGATCCTTCCAAGATGGTCCAGTCGACGACAACATCCGCAACCATGAAGGCTGCACTCCTCAGCCTGTTGGTCTCGATCGACTCGGCTGCTTGTGCACAGCAAGTATACCTCGGGACCAATGGCTCGACACCGCGACCGCAATGCTCGGATTGTAGCACCGCCACTGGCGAGCCGCAATACACCTACACGCCTTTCGCGTACACCATGACCTCGACGGTGCGCTATGCTACCTCGAGACCGTCGCCGACGACCACGACGACCCACGCGTCTCCTCCGGAAAGCCTGGTCACTCTGATCCCCTCGCTATCCTACACCACTTGGGGCAAATGGGACCCGAAGTCAAACGTTTCTGCAACAGATTCGGACAACCCATATGGAAATGCGGCTTGGACAAAGCTTTGGGAACATGCCAACCCGCCCAACTTCACTCAAGATGCGGCCAGCGCTTTGTACAGTACGACAGTCCTAGCGACCCCAGTGCCGTCCTCGGAGTTGGTTCTGCCTCCAAGAGACTACTTTGGCCCGACCGACTGCTACAACTTCCCATCCGGTTTCGAGTTTGGCGTAGCCTCCAGTGCTAGTCAGATCGAGGGAGCCACGGCCGAGGAAGGCAAATCGCCCTCGTTGATGGACATCTTGGTCCAGGACAGCCGACCCAAGAGCTATGTCACCAACGAGCATTACTACAACTACCAACAAGACATTGAGAGAGTCGCCGCGATGGGCGTCAAGCACTTCTCATTCAGTATCGCGTGGACCAGAATCCTGCCGTTCGCTCTGCCAGGCACGCCCGTCAACCAAGAAGGTATGCTTCCGCGTCTCTACTTACAATACCAATTTGTCTGTTTCTCTGTGTCCGTATCTTATCTAACCACGCCCCTAGGAATCGACCACTACAACGACGTGATCAACTTCATCCTCGACAAAGGCATGATCCCCGAAGTGACCCTCCTCCACTTCGACACGCCCCTCCAGTACTTCGGCTCCAACCTCACAACCGCCCAAGACCGCCCCGAAATCGGCTACACCAACGGCGCCTACCAAAACGAAACCTTCGCCGCCGGCTTCGTCAACTACGCCAAAATCGCAATGGCCCATTACGCCGACCGCGTGCCCGTCTGGTACACCTTCAACGAGCCCCTGCTGTACTCTGCAAACGGTAAATCGATCTACAATGTCCTCAGCGCCCACGCCCAAGTCTACCACTTCTACAAAGAAGAGCTGAATGGCACGGGAAGGATCGCGCTGAAGTTTAACAACAACTTCGGCGTCCCGCGCGACCCGCACAGCGAGGCAGACGTCTACGCCGCGGACCACTTCAACACTTTCCAGCTGGGGCCCTTCTGTAACCCCATCTTCCTCGGCCTGGACTACCCGGACTCTTACAAGATGACGATCAAAGACCATGTCCCCTTGACGGCAGAAGACCTCGAGTACATGAACGGCACTGCCGACTTCCTAGGTAGGTCCCCTCCCTGACTTCGACGGACCCACAGAATTTTGCAGGAGTCGTGTAGACTAACCCTTTGCATAGGAATCGACCCCTACACCGCCACAGTAATCGCACCTCCCGTCGCAGGCGACAAAGCCAGCATCCTCGCCTGCGCCTCCAACGCAACCTCCACCTACCGCCCCTACTGCGTCAACCAAACCACGACCGACATCTACGGCTGGAACATCGGCTACCGCTCGCAATCATACGTCTACATCACGCCCACCTACCTGCGCCTCTACCTCAACTTCCTGCACAACGTGTACCGCACGCCCGTCGCAATAACCGAGTTCGGCTTCCCCGTCTTCGGCGAGGACGACAAACTAAACCTCTCAGACCAACTCTTCGATTCTCCGCGATCTCAATATTACTTGTCTTTCATGTCGGAAGTTTTGAAGGCTATTTGGGAGGACGGGGTCGAGGTTGTGGGGGCGTACGCGTGGTCTTTTGCGGATAACTGGGAGTTTGGGGACTATGCGCAACACTTTGGGATTCAGACTGTGAATCGCACGACGCAGGAGAGGAGGTATAAGAAGAGTTTCTTTGATTTTGTGGATTTCATGAAGGCTAGGGGGGTTGATTGATTTTGATCGATCAGTTTGATTGGGTTTGAGGACTCGGGCATGAGTTAGTCATCTGAAGCTGAATCGAGAGCCTGGTACTCGAAGAATTAATGGTATCGAGTAGCAGTAATCCAAACGATCGAAAAAGCAAATTGTGCAACAATGTTGTTGTTTATCACCGCAAGATCCTAACGCGCCGCTCTCGTTCTTTGGGGACGTCTCGGCCTACCGGAGTGAGTGAGTGTCACGGTGGAGGGAGGATATGTGTTCACCCACGGCTTGCCGCCCATAACCTCCGGCTGCACACAGACGGCCTCGTCGCCGTTCCTGTCCGGGTAGAACTTCTTGCCGCCCTTCTTCAGCTGGTTCTTGACGCATTGACCGCCATACTCGCCGCCCCAGCTGCATATTCCGACCTTCTTTAACCAGTAGGTGCCGTCCGTCCACATGACACACTCGTCTAAAGAAAAAAAAAGTTAGCTGGTGGACTTCTCTGAACGAAAGTTGGAAGAGCGGGGGGGGGAAATATACAAAACGATAATTTTACCCAATAAAAAAAAAAAAAAAAAAATTTAAAAAAATAACC
>QZFA01000238.1:0-35047 GCA_003614995.1 Cladosporium phlei | reverse complement strand
TCCTACTTAGTTACGTAACTCCCTTACGTGCTAGGGGTACTAAGGTTGTTAGAACTAATTAGCCTAGCTCAGTTAGCGGAGGAATCCCGTACTTATTACACCCTCTAACTCTGTACCGCGTTCGAAGATCGTCTGGACGCACTCTATGCGACGAACCGCATCGACGTGGACTGCGCTATAGCTAGTGACTAGGGCCATCACTTCAACGCCGGTCTAAGCTAGCACTTCCAAGAAAACAAGGTCACCGACTTTGGCCCCAACGTCTTCCATTGGCTTGCTTCCATAGAAGAAGCCACTTCGTACAAACAGCTCGGCGCCTTCTTCAAGAACCACTGTGACTTTGATTTGGATCTAGTGACTAACGCGCACTACGCAACAGTCAACATCGACAACCTCTACACGGACGACATGAAAAACTTCATGCACAGCAAACCAATGGGCACGATCGAGTTCAGACAGCACCATGGAACCTTGATCCCCCAGGAAATCCTCATGCAGGTCGAACTCACGCGGACGATAGTGACCTGGTGTCACTTCGCTACCGACCTCGAGTTCCTCCAGCTCTTCTCGCAGGTTTCCAACCCGGATTTCACACTGAAGTCTCTCTGCGAGGCCATCGGCGCAAGAGCAGGACTGCTGCAATATTACGAGGACACTTTCAGTCCCGCCATGGAACACAAATACATGATCAGCTACCACGAAGCCCAAGCGAAGCTCGCAGCAGGTAAGGTCGACGAGCTCGGAGACCTAACACTGCAGAACTTCGTCGAGAACTACCAGCGCCAGCACTATACTGCGGTGACGAACAAGATCAGCAATAAGAAGATGAAGGGGACTTATGCTGACCTGACGACGACAGCAGAGTCGGTGTTCAACGTTGCTCGGGAGTACAACAACTTCATTCGGTGCAATGCTCGTTTCTTCCCTACTCAGGAGCTGTCTACGTTGGCGAGGAAGATGGTTTTCCAGCAGTTGAACGGGAACAAATCTACTTGGAACCCGTGATCGATTTGTGCTATACATAGTTTCATCATCTAATCACATCACATCATACCTTGTAACATTCTAGATCATTCTCACAGTGATACTGTATTCGTTTCCATCGTTCCAAACGCGCGATCAAAATCTTTTCACTGCCCCACTTAAAAGTAAAATGAAGTGAAGTGTGAGTCTCGAGACGTCACTAGTTGACTGGTCAACAACAACTCGCCTAGATCAGTCGCGCTCGTCAGTCGTGTTTCTGCTCCGACGACTCAACAACCACCCACCATTTCGAAAACTCGTAACAATCGCTTTACAATCGCCCATCATGGAGAACCACGGCAACCTCCCCCCTGGTGCTTCCACTCAACCCAACAGGCAACGAATGCGAATCCATTTCTCGGAGGAGCGGTACAGGCGCATGTTAGCTAGTCGACCCCTACAGCCACAGCGAGCCTCTCGCGCGAGACACGCCCTGCGCAACATCGGTGAAGGCACCAAGCGAGTCGAGCACACCAAGCCTGTTGTGCCGGCCACCGACCAACCTAGCCCGTTCACAGACCTGCCTGCCGAGATCATGCTGTACATTCTGAGGTGTCTCCACGTCGTCAAGGGCGGACAGCCACTCTTCCTCCGTCCCAAGATCTCCCTCGACCCCAACTACAGGTCCTACAACACCATCGACACCCTCGTAGCCGAGCGCGCGCTCCCCTTCAACGAGGACAAGGACACGCAGCCGCCCGCCGAGAAGCACTCCTCCCCTGACACCAACGTCCTGCTGGTCAACAGACTCTTCCGCGACGAAGGGTACAAGCAGTTCTACCGCGACAACACCTTCACCTTCTCCAACAACGACCACGCCAACGACGTCCTGCTCCGCCTCGACCTCGCCAAGCGAGCCCTCATCCGCCACGTCTCCTTCGACTCCCAGTGGGGCCTGCGAGTCGGCCTCAACCCGGACACGAGCGGCAACATCGTCCCCGAGTTCAAAGTCGACTGGGGCACCTACATGACAAACGCCCTGGACAACCTCCCGAACATCCAGTCCGTCACGCTGCGCGTCCGTTGCACGACGCACTTCCAGGACTTCCTCGTGGGCTGGGGCGCCTTCGAGTGGGACCTGAACAAGCACACCGGCACCAAGGTGTTGATCCAGCGCGAGAGGGGTGCCCTCGCCTTCCTCGAGACCAGGGACGAGATGAGGGCGTGGGTCGCCGAGAGGGTCGAGGCCGGCCACGCGGCGCTCGGCAAGGCGCGTTACCTGCCCATGATGAAGCTCATCTTCCGGTGGGACGAGAACGTCGACTGGGACGGCACGGAGATCGTGTGGTCGCTCGCTGATATTGGGCGTGACAGGGCGGAGTTCGGGGTGGATCGCGACAAGGAGAAGGTCAGACAGCAGGCCAGGCTTGCGCTCGCGACCGCCGAGGGTCACTGAAGGTCTCGAGTAGTGGAGCTTGACGCGAGTGCGATGGAGTCACATGGACGACAGTTCGTTGGGAGTTCTCTATTGGCACAAAGCCAAGATTGAGATATGTTCAGGTTCTTTGTTTCTTTGTTCATCGCTGCAACCACCGAGGTCTGCAGTGTGAAAGGTCTCGAGTTCGACGCGTTTACTGGTGCATTTCCATGGGAGGGATGAGCGTTTCTGTTTGCTTTTCTCGATTGGCAAAATGCCAAGGCCTTGAGGTCATTGATGAAAGATACCCTTTGTGGGATGCTTGACTGAGACATGCTTTGCTTTTGCTTTTGCGTTTACCGATTAGACCATGGACATCGCCTGAGGGCAAACGATAGTTTAGATAGCCAAACGTACCTTGAATATTCCACTTGATGAAAGACAAACGCGTGTAGCGTCAACTCATAACAATCAATCCTACATCTTGCAATGCGCCAGAGTGAGCCGAAACCATATCCACCGTTAACATTAGTGCTGTTCATAGCCGAGAAAGCCCTCCAGCTGTAAGCGATTCTGTCAATATGTAATCTTCTGAGCTGCTTACCATTCGATATCTCCTGCGGGAGAACTACACTCGTCTCGAATTGCACAGTCACCGTGGGTACGAGTACTGGGCCGATCATGCTGGGTCCGAGGCGGACATCAACAGCCTCGCGGTGGATCAATAGCAGGATGCATTTGTGATGGATAGCATTGCCACTACCGCATCGTGTCAGATCACTCAGTTGACATCAACAGCTGCAGTAGCGCTTTCTAGCACCAGTAGGGCAGATCTCCGCGAAGGTCCCGTGAATGGCGCGGCGCCGTATACGTGTATAGCATCGATTGAATTGTCTGATAGTCACATCCTGCCGAATACCAGTGTGAGCTGACACCATCGTCGTCACCGATGTCGGTGCTGTTTACGTAGCATGTATAGCCGAGAAAGCTGTCGGCGATGACGCTCGGACCGGTCGATATATCTGCTAGGTAGGGTGCTCAACGTTCATCATCTCAACACGCACAAAAATTCACTTCATTCCGGCATCAACATAACTCTTCTATCCATCACGACCATGTCTTCCATGCATTTCTCATCACACCGCTTCCGTCTGATGCTTGTTCTAGAGCTGCTGTCGTTGCCCATTTTGGACCTTGTCGAGCAGCATATCGATCTTCGAGAAATCGAAATCTCTTGCGCGCTTCGAGTCTTCGACACCGCGGTGGTATCGAGGCAATCTACAGCAACGATTCGACAAGCCGACTCTTTGTCAGTAAGCTCAGATGAGAGGTGTTCGAGAACTGATGGAAGACCATACCCACGATCACGATAGCAAAGTTGACACGAATCCTTCAGAATCCGACAATATGGCTCTGGAAGCCACTTAAATACCTACCAAACCTACAAGGCCGGCACCAAGCTTTCCTCGACGGTCTCACTCTGCAGGCATCCTGAGATCTGCGATCCACCTCCCAATGCCCATCACCGCGGCGAGATCGGACGACTTGCAGTGGAGCACGGCAAGAAAAGAGAGGAAGACGAGAAGGAGGTAGCGTCTTGCATGACAATATCAACAGCAAGGTCTCTCTTGTATTCCTCTTCTCAGCTGTCTTTGGTAAGCCGAACATTGCGACCAGACGGAAAGCTCCACGGCGGTCCACGGCGAGAATAGCATCGCGATTGGCCTCGTACATGGCATAGCAGCGCCATGTTTGCGCAAGAAGGGACGACAGCCACTCCATGTCCGCCATCACCTCACTCCGACGTCGAAGTCGCCGTCGTGCCGCTTTCATTCATACTGGTTGTGCTGCTTGCAATTTCAAAATCGACATTGGAAGACCTCATTAATCTGGCTCTTCGCTTCAAGAACCTCGACAGCGAGAGTACTCCTGCCGACAAGAATGGCCAGGCCGATGCCAGCGGCCTTCTTTTTCTTGCTCGAGACCACTGCTGGTGGCGCGGTACAGTGTCAAGTAGATGGAGGAGAGGAAAAGGCCGAAAAGACCAAATAGGCCATCCAACAGCAGGAGAGACCTGAGAACCTGCAGTCGCAGCTTCAAGAGAAGCATGATCAGAACATACGCCAGTGGAAATAAGTACAGCGTGCGCAGGCCACGCAAAACTTTCTTTTCCGGGCAAGAGAGACGGATTCTGCCTCCACAAAAAGCTCGGACCACCATTCACTTCAGATGACAAGTTCTGAAACCTTATTCGCCCTCTTCACTTCAGCTCGCCAAAAGTGAACGGTGAACTCTTGGCGCGTCAGCTAGCCGCCTGGGACTCACCTCAGCTTGTCCCTCCGCTCTCCCGTCGTTGACTGCTACCCACCGACACCGACATCCCCTCTTTTGCTTCCACCGCTGAGCTCCCATCTTTTCCTTCATCACCACCATACCCACAGCGAGTCCACCCATACAGAGCTACAAGTGCATACTCACTCTCCCTTTTGCAACATGGAGGGCGTTCACCCGAAGAGATTGATGGTCAGTCTGATCCATCCCGGCGGTGTCAAGAGTGCTGTGTGGTAACGATTTCCAGGTCATCCTGAAATACCGCAAGGATCCCATCGTAACGGCCGCTCCCGCTGCAGCAAACAACGGCGCGATCGACCAGACGATGACCGATGCATCTCGAGCAAGCGACGGAGACCACGACATGCCGGACGCTCCAGCGCCGCAGACCAACACCGCCGCACCCATGGAAGACTCCCCGACAGCCATGCTCCCTCGCAGGTCCTTCAGGACGCGCACATTACGCCATAACGAGCAGATGAGTGCGCCTCCTGTTCTCCCGGACGCTCCACAGCCCGTTGGCAACACCGCTGCACCAGTCGAAGATACCTCGACACCTACCATCCCTCGCCGCACCCTCAGGGGCGGCCCTACAGCACGCCAGACCGAGCAGACGAGCACCACCGCACCAGTCGAGAACTCCTCGCCAGCCATCCTCCCTCGCCGCACCCTCAGAAGCCAGACGGTGCGCCAGACCGAGCAGACAAATGCGCGTCCTGTCCTCCCGGCTACCACGCGTGGACGGGCACTTCGCACAGAAGTGCCACTGGCAAGTCTCACAGAGCGACAGTGGCGGGGCAAGCGTGGCGGCGTCATCGAGCTTCCCTGGGTCTCGGCACCACAACCATACCGCGCTCCCTCGCCCACCGAGGCGGAGATCGCTGCAGCACACACCGCCGGTCCCTCTCTCCTCGGCATGCCGCCCGTGGTCTTCAAGCAGATCGCCGAGTACCTCCTGATCTACCAGGAGCCCGAGGAGCTGGTGCAAAAGAACACGCACCGCAGGATGGCGGAGGTGACAAAGGCCCACGTCCTGACCGTGAGCAGCGAGAAAGTCGTTCGGAAGCCGACGCACAAGCAGGTTGCTCGGAACCTGAATACTGCGTCGCTGACAAACTTCTTCCTCGTATGCCGCCACTTTCGGGACGTGGGTCTGAAGATCTACTACGGCATGAACACATTCAAGTTCTCCAGCGACTACAACCTTTGTGGCTGGGCTGAGGCCATCCCCTCCCGCCGCAAGTTCGTCCGTTCGACCCAGCTAGACTCGCACTGGGAGGTGGGTCTCAGGGGCAACGTAATCCGCCCCGAGGATCTTGTAATGAAGTCGGACCACGGCTTCGTCCTCACAAACGCTTCCCGCCTGTTCCCCGGCCTGGAGAAATTCCACCTCAGCATCGGCTGTGCGGCGGCGTGGCAGCAAGATGCCTTCCAGAAGGCCCACGGCAGCGTCCCTGCTGCGCTCGAGGACCGCTGGTGGAAGTTTGCGAAGGACTGGGCGGACAAGCTCGTCGACTCCATCAAGCGTTCCGGGTCGACATCGCGCAAAGTCGACGTTGGCTACAGTCTGATTTTCGACGGCGCCTTCTTCCCCGGCAAGACGAACGATGCCAACTGCCGCCAGAGAATGAAGAATGTTGTGTGGAAGATCAGCGGCATCGACTCAGAGCTGCCCAAGAGACCTACTCCCAAGGAACTCTTGCCTGTCCCTCCGGGCCCTCTCCTGCCCAACAAAAGAGCTGTCATCGCTCGTCCTCCGACTGGCGCCTGGACTCAGAAGCTCGTAAACGACCAGTCAATCGACAGCGAGAACTCCACCATCGGAGTCGTCTTCCGTTACCAGAACTGGTCTGCCATCATGACCCAGCTCCTCTGCCCCAGTCATCTCACCCTGGCGCATGCGAAAAGCGCAACGAGGGCACGTATGGCAGCGGTGATGTCCGAACTCCTGTCCTCCGACCCTTACACCTACTTCCTCGAGAAAAACGAGAGGGACATGTGTTCCGCCGTGGCCAAATTGGCATCCCTCGAGCGCAGTGCCATGATCGAAACGAAATCTGCAGTGAAAGCTTTGTGGGCTGCTGTTCAGGCGGAGCTCAGAGGCAAATTCGCTCGGGAAGCTGCAGTGCAGGCGGAGGTAGCGAGGAAAGCAGAGTTGAGTGCAGTCGTGTCCGAACTCAAGGACTCCGCCCTGCCAGCTCACTTCCTAGAGAACAACACAGTCAGGTCCACAGCAAAAGGAACGGAGGATCCCAAGGCTGAACTCCAGCATTGCAGTCGTGTCCGAACTCAAGTCCTCCGACCTCCCCGCCCGATTCCTCGAGAACAACACAGTCAGAGCCACAGAAAGCGCTCGACAGGCTGCCATTGCCGAACAACAGCTCCTCGCTCGGATCGCAGAGAAAGCTTACTTGGCTGCAGAAAAAGCCGCTTGGTTTGCCATCACAACCGGGATCACCTCCCGCAAGCACAAAGCCGCCCGCAAAGCGAAACCCGCTTGCAAAGCCCTGTGGCCCGTCACCTTCCCGGAGCTCAAGGCCAGGGCCGCTGAGAGGGCAAGGAAAGTCTCCGCGTGGAAAGCAGTCATGTCCGAACTCAAGGTCTCCGCCCTTCCTGCTCACTTCCTTGAGAAAATCACAGTCAGGTCCACAGCAAAAGCTCAATTAGCCGCCATTGAGGAAGAACAGCTCCTCGTCCGGATCGCAGAGAGAGCAGGGCGAGCTCGATTGGCAGCAGAGAAGGCTGCGTGGTCTGCCATCGCGGCCGAAGTCACGTCTGACGAGCACAAAGCTATGCGGAAAGCGAAGCCCAGGAGGAAAGCTGCTTTGTGGCCTGCCGTCTTCAATGAGCTCAGGGACCAGATCGCTCAGATGGCTAAGGTCAATGCTGCGATTGAGGAGGAGGCCAGAGACGAAGCTGCGAGAGTTGCAGCTGTGGCTCAACGTCAGAGAGTGGCAGTGGCCGCTGGGCAAGGGCTGCAGGGCATGAGGCGGACGTTGTTGAACTCGAGGAGATAGACACTGAGAGAGGTAGAGAGAGAGAGAGGGACGAGTCTTTGTTCTGTGTCTTTTCGGAGTTCAGAGGATGCTTTTGGAGTTCGGATGGGCTGTATTCGCAGTCAACGCAATGGTCCCGGGTCTTTGTTTGGTAACCTGGAGCATTGTCTCGGAGGTCCTATCAACTTTTTTGTGCGCCTGCTTTGTTTTGGAAGACTCAACTTTGACAAGACTCGCGCATCGTCGTTTCGAGTGGTCCTGGGACTGGGTCAGCCTAGATAATCACATGGATTCCGTACTTTTCGTTACACTATGCCGTTAACAACTCAGATCAGATCCCACACATCCATTCCGCTCAGAACATGTCTTCCTCTCTCACCAAGACATCCCGGTTCAAATGCTCTTGGCTACTCGACACAATACCCGCCAAATGCAGCGTAAGCTCCAGCTCGCCCAGCAAGCTCTTGAAAACATGCGAGACACCCGCCTGCCCACCCAACGCAAGCCCATAAATATACGGCCTGCCCACAAGACACATCTTCGCCCCGAGCGCCAGCGCCTTGGCAACATCCACACCACACCTAATCCCCGAATCGAACAAAACCTCCAACTCCCCGCCCACAGCATCAACAATCTTAGGCAGCATAGCCAGCGAGCTCACCCCACCATCAACCTGCCTTCCACCATGATTACTAACAACGATCCCTTGCACGCCGATCTCGACGCACTTCTTGGCGTCCGCGACGGTCTGGATGCCTTTGAGGATTATCGGGCCGTCCCAGTGTGTTTGCAGGGATGCTACGTCTTCCCACGAGTGGCTGGTGCCCGGGAAGATGGTGCCGGCCCACTCGGCGTCGGCTTTGGCCATGTCTTGCTCGCACTTGATGCCGTGCTTGGACTTGAAGCGGGCGCGGAAGACGGGGTCGGAGAGCCCGATGGCGGTGCCGATGTGGTCGGGGCGGAGGAAGGGGTTGTAGCTAGAGGAAGGATTAGTATGGAGGTGTATCTCGGTGATTGGATGCTGAAGCATACCCATTATCCATATCGCTCGGTCGCCACCCGAGAATGTAAGTGTCGAGCGTGACTACGAGCGCTGTGTAGCCGGCTCTCTTCGCACGGTTGAGCATCGAGACTGTGATCTCTTCGTCTTCGTTCTTGGGCCAGTAGAGCTGGAACCATCGGACGCCGTCACCATTGGCCTCGGCGACGTCTTCGATGCTGGTGCTGGTTGCTGTGCTCAGGATGTACGGGACGTTGTTCTCGGCGGCGGCGCGGGCGGCTGCTACTTCGCCGTCGGGGTTGAAGATGCCTGTATGAGACGGTCAGATTTTGGACAAGAAGAGTTCTGAAGGTCGTCTTTCGGGACACTCACGCTGAACACCAACCGGCGCGGCAGCAATAGGAAACTGCAGCTCCTGGTCGAAGATCTTGGTGCTCAGATCCGGAAGTCCATCACTCTTGACAAGCCGACTGGGGACAATCGACCACTTTTTGAAAGCATCCACATTCTTCTGTGCTGTCTCTCCAGTGCCTGCATTGCCGACAACATAACCCTTGCTGGTCGCCGACATGACGGCCGAAGCCTGCGACTCCCATTCCGTCGAGCGGAAAGTGAAAGGCGGACGCTCGTATCTCAGGCCATTCTGGTAGACGGACTTCTCGTATTCCACCGGGTTGGCGACTGGTTTCTGGATGGTGGACATTGTTGCTGTGTGTTGTTGGAGTTGGTAGTGAGTGTGGCGGAGGAGGTCAGGCTCTTCTTTACAGCACAGTAATATCACTGTCGAGTATCCTGCCCACCACCGAAGCCATCACGATTGTCGTCATACCAAAACCGACGCACCCGCCAGCTCCCACGTCCGCGGGCACATGCAGTCCAGACCAGAATAGATGTTCAACAAAGATGACGCGTACGGACGGGTATCAGAAACACCATCGGCCGGATCGCCCAGCAAGGCTGACATAGAGTTCATTGTGGAGTTGCAAATCTTGCCGGTGGATCCGGCAGTCTGCCCCGAACGACGCTTAGATTTTTAGAACGACGCTTCATTATCTAGCCCAGCGCTTAGTACGGGAACATCAAGTTTTCGAAAAATAGCAGACATCGATCGACGTCAGAGTCGTTTCTGCGATGCGTTGCCAAGATGGGAGAGTAGCTTGGCCAAGGCAGGCGGGCGAAGAGGAAATCGTTTTTGCGTCGAAGGCAGAAGAGGACATGGACAATTTATCTCGCCAGCCAAACTCAATCATCACTTGCTGACCATCGACAATGGACCGCTTCACGAGGAAACGAAGGTCGCCGTTGCCGACGACCGAAAGCCCTGAGGGCTCAGACTCGGATCGCATGGAGAAGGACAATCCTCACGATCCTGAGCAGGTGACCCTCAAGCAGCGTATCAAGCAGTATGTCGGTGTCTATCCCAAGCAAACAGATCAATGCCATACTGATAGCAACTCAGCTTCACTTTCGCATGGTTCGCCTGCACAATGGCCACAGGCGGCATCGCCACCCTCCTGAACGCCCAACCAAACCAGTTCACCGGCCTCAAGACAATCGGCAAAGTAGTCTTCATCTACGACCTCGTGCTCTTCGTCGCCTTCACGGCAGCAATCAGCGCAAGATTTATCATGCACAGCGGCACCTTCAGCAGCGCCCTCACGCACCCGACCGAATCGCTGTTTATTCCGACTTTCTTCCTCAGCATCGTCAACATCTTCAACTGCATCCAAGCCTACGCCGTGCCTTCCTGCGGGCCCTGGCTGATCGTGGTCCAGCGAGTGGCATTTTGGATCTACCTCGCTGCGGCCTTTTTGCTCGCCGTGGGACAGTATAGCTATCTCTTCACGGCACCGCCTAACCGGCTGACTGTTCAGTCGATGACACCAGCCTGGATCCTGCCCATTTTCCCAGCAATGTTAGCTGGAACTTTCGCAAGCCAAATCACCAAGACTCAACCTCCACAGCACCAAGCCACGATCCTCGTCGCGGGCATTACCATGCAGGGATTGGGCTGGATGGTCTCGTTCCTGATGTACGGCGTGTACATCACTCGTCTGATGCAGCACGGTCTCCCGGCTCCCAATATGCGGCCTGGGATGTTCATCGCAGTCGGCCCGCCGAGTTTCACCGGTCTGGCGCTGATTGGAATGTCGACCAGCGTGCCGTCTGACTACGGTGTCTTCGCTGCGAATCCTGGTATGGCAGATATGATGAAGCAGCTGGCTTTGCTGATCGCCATGTAAGTTTCGCAAGCCAACCTGAGCAACATGACATTTTGCTAATCTCAATCCACAGCTTCCTCTGGTCCTTCGCCTTCTGGTTCTTCTGCATAGCCCTCGTCTCAACCCTGCAAACCGTCAAGCAAATGTCCTTCAAGTGCGTCTGGTACGCGACGGTGTTCCCGAACGTCGGCTTCACGATCGCGCTGATCCAGATCGGTGAGCAATTGCTCAGTCCCGCGATCCAGTGGGTGGCGAGTATCATGACGATCCTGCTGGTCGCGCTGTGGTTGTTTGTTATGGTCATGCATGCGAGGGCCGTGTTTAAGAAGCAGGTTATGATGCCTGGTCTCGGCGAGGACAATGATCAGTATGAGGATGATAATCAGTAGAGTGGCTCCCGGAGACGGAGGTTGGAGGCGGACTAGATAATGTTTAGTAATACGTTCTTGCAAGTCTTGATGATCATTCCATCCGCCTGGCTTACATTTCACTTTTCCTGTGGTCTCTTACAACTGTCAGAAGGTCCCATCTTCAACTCACCATCGGCTATTCCGCCTCCGAAACCATCAACTCCTCTTCCTTTTCCTAACGTCACAATTCCATCATAGCAGCCCATTCGAAACGAGCGAAGTCGCACCGTGCGCCATCAACCAGCGGTTTATTTTCTAGCCCTAGCCTTACGAATATAAACTTTCGATCGCCACATGGTTGCGAGTAAGCTCCAACGCCGAAAGCTTTGGTCGCCTCGGATACTAATCCGAATCCAACTAGGAATAAACTTGGCATTCGCAAGGCGAGAGGGATCCACTGTTGAAGGTTACGTCAGCCTTGTGAGATCTGGAATATGGATTTGGATAGCAATCGCTCCGATTAGGATGGTAGGTAACAATTGTTGGAAAGTTCAAACCAGTATGTAACGAGTCTAACGACAACGCAAGGTTTCTGTTTCGGCCCTCGGGCCGGCGAGACTTCCAAGGAAGGCTACGTAGGGCTGACATCGATTGGGCGTCATGGCTGTTGCGTCTTCACATGCAGGTTCTAGTTCTAGACTGCTGCTATCATTTCCAAGAGCTGTTGTCGGTATTCCAACTCGATCATTCTTGTTTGAGTATCTGTCGATCCCAAACTGTCAGCATACGGCCATACTTTTGCCTACCTTTTCTTCGTGGATCGCCCGAGAAGATCACGTTCTCTGCCGCAACAAGTCCACTACGAAGCTCCATCACTACAACCTTCAAGAAGTTACAATCATGGCCTCACACAAATTCAGCCACTTGCCCAGAGCAACCTCCGGCCCACGAGAATGTTCCCTAACCGTAAGCAACAATCACCCCCAAAATCCCTCCCAATCTCCAAACTAACACCCACCTCAAGGGCCCCATCCTCCTCAAAAACTCACAATTCAGCAAAGGCTCCGCCTTCCCCGTCTCCGAACGCCAGGAATTCGGCCTCCAAGGCCTCCTCCCCTCCCACGTCCAAACCCTCGACCAACAGATCTCCCGCGCCTACGAGCAATACAGCGAAAAGACAACCGACATCGGCAAAAACACCTTCATGACCGGCCTCAAAGCCCAGAACGAAACGCTCTACTACGCCGTCCTGCAGAGACACCTCAAGGAAATGTTCCCCATCATCTACACGCCGACCGAGGGCACTGCGATTGCGAATTACAGCCGGCTGTTCCGCGAGCCGGAGGGGATTTTCTTGACGATTGATCGTGCGGGTGAGATTGAGGCGGATCTGGAGCAGGCGACGACGTTTTCTGGTGGCGACGATGTTGATATCATTGCTGTGAGCGATGGGGAGCAGATTCTGGGTATTGGTGACCAGGGTGTTGGCGGTGTGTTGATCTCGATTGCGAAATTGGTGCTGTACACGCTCTGCGCGGGTATTCATCCTAACCGCACTCTGCCGGTTGTGCTGGATTGCGGAACTGATAACAAGGAGCTGCTGGACGACGACCACTACCTCGGCCTGCAGCACCCGCGCGTCCGCGGGGAGGAGTACTACGCTTTCGTTGACAAGTTCGTGCAAGCAGCGAGGAAGCGGTTCCCGAAAGCGTTGATCCATTTCGAGGATTTCGGCGTCCACAACGCGAGGCGGATCTTGGACAAGTATTCCGGCGAGATTGCTTGCTTCAACGACGATATTCAGGGGACTGGGTGTGTGACTCTCGCTGCCGTCACTGCTGCGGCGCGCGTGGCGGACTTGAATGTCGGGGACCTTCGCTGTGTCATGTACGGAGCAGGCACTGCAGGAACTGGAATCGCAGACCAGATCGCCGACGCCATTGCGCTGGAGAGCGGAAAGTCGAAAGACGAGGCCAGGAAGCAAATCTGGTGTGTCGACGCCGAAGGCGTGATCCTGCAGGGCATGGGCGACAAGCTCAACCCTGCGCAGAAACCTTACGCTCGCGAAGACGACGAGTGGAAAGATGCCGATACCAAGTCGCTCCTTGACGTCGTGAAGAAGGTGCAGCCGCACGTTTTGATCGGTACTTCGACGCAGGCGAAAGCTTTCACTGAGGAGGTTGTGAAGGAGATGAGCAAGCATGTCGACAGGCCGATCATCTTCCCGCTGTCGAACCCGACTAAGCTGCACGAGGCGGATCCGAAGGATCTGTTCGAGTGGTCTGATGGGCGTGTGCTAACGGCTACTGGGTCGCCGTTCCCGCCTGTGGAGACCAAGGATGGAAAGAAGAGAGAAATTGGTGAGTGACATTGTTCGAAAATCCTTTGTTAACCAGGAGTAACCATGGCTGACTTTAAACAGGCGAGTGTAACAACTCCGTAGTGTTTCCAGGAATTGGTCTAGGCTCGGTGCTATGTCGCACCAAGCTTGTGACCCCAGCTATGCTCGTCGAAGCAACAAAGGCCCTCGCAGCCCAAGCCCCAGCCTTGAAAGACCCAGATGCAGCCTTGCTCCCCGACGTCGAAGACGTGCGAGAGATCAGCATGAAGATCGCAGCGGCTGTGATCAAGCAGGCGTTGAAAGAGGGCGTCGCACAAGAGGAGCACATCCCCGAAGCGGACGATGAGCTGGAGGAGTGGATCCGGGTGCAGATGTGGAATGCCGAGTACAGGCCTTTGAAGAAGGTGGAGTGATGAGGTGGCTGGATGTTGGTGTCTTCTTCTTCTTCATGGTATGGCAGATGCTTGGAGCCTGTAAACTTGTTATCTATGACGAATCGATGATGAGTTCGATTTGGATATGCTGCGCTGTGAGATGGTCCCGTGATGTGCTCCAGTCTTCTGAAATAAATCCTGCAACTTGGTGCTGTTGCGGTATCGAGGCACTTCCCTCCTAGTTCATCTCGTGGCAGAGGCGTACCGCAAGCATAGAAACACCATGGTGGCTGCTTTTCTCGGAGACTGCATGGACAAAATCTTGCAGTGAATGTGCAAGAATGAATTCTCATATCCTACAGCACCGCATACTGGTGGCTATCCCAACAACGACAATGTGGATAATGCATCGCCATCGGTGCAGCAAGGACCAGCGTGCTGACCGCAACCATCCAACCCGCTGTCGTAAATCCATCCCCCATACGGTCTTGAGCGATACTATAGAAAAGTCCCACTGCCAGGCTACCACCGATCGCCAAGAATCCCAATGCAGCCAGAAAAAAGCACGGTTGAATGCGCTGCAACCTTGTGGGCTTCATGGCACTGTCAACACGCGGCGAAAAGTTACCTGGTGGTGACGAGGTTGGTGGTGAGCCAATACCACCTAATGCGTATTGGACAGTAGATATGTCAGCAACGGGATAGGCGTAAGGAGCCACATTCCGCCTGGGCCGTCTCTTGGCACTCTGGTTCCTGTTGTCAAGGGCTGAACTGAAAGCGAATCCGGTGCTCCGCGAGATCCTTGAATATTCGGAAACGGAGAGTTTGGGATCGTTGATGTAGGCGGCCGCTTGTTTGATCGCGAGGGGCATATGTCCCAGCTCGGCGAGAAGTTTCGCGTTTGCCACCGGGTCCTTGAGCGAGTCTGCATCGACTATGACAGCCTCTAGGAGCTCTGCTGCTTCGTCGCTTGTCATCTCCTTCAACTCTAGTATTTCCTTGCCCGCGAGACGGTGTGCGACACTAGACGATCGTGTCGTGAATACCGTCACGCCCAATGGACTCTCCGGCAAGTATCGAAGCAGGCTGTTGATGCGATGGGAAGGTTCGAGGATTCCAGTATCGTCGGCGTTGTCGACGATGAGAAGCCACTTGAGGGGGCATGGTGTGCTGAGATGCCGTTTGACAAAATCTTTGACGCCCATATCTTGGTTCGACGGCATCCCTAATATTCGCGCAATGTGGCCGGCGGCGCTCTCAAATGCTTCGGCACTGAGCGCGTGGATCCAAAAGACAGATATCTCGGGGTGCTGTTCTGCCACCGAGTACGCGAAGCTCAGCACTAACTGCGTCTTGCCTATGCCACGAGGTCCGGAGACAGCCAGATACCGACAGTCTTTTGCCTTGAGAATGCGACGCTCGAGGATCTCAAGCTCGGCGCGCCGACCGATGAACTGACCATTCTTCGAGTGCGGAATGTGTACGAGATGGATTCCTGTCAGGGTGTCAGTCAGTCAGTGTGAGCTGTTCGGGACGAGATGGATGATTCCTACTGCTCGCTCCGCTCGCCAGCTGTATGGTCGTCAGACCTGCCGCCCGCATCCGCAGAAGGAGTGCTTTCGCATACGCCGCCGCCGCCGCCGCCGCGTACCCCTGCCACCGTTCGTTCCCGCGGGAATCGTCGTAGTCGCATATCCCTCTTATCACCACGCACGGGAACGTAGCCATCAAGCCTACCGCCTCCAGCTCAAAGGTGTGATCTCTCATCGGCCCGCGCTCAGAAAATTCTATGCTCGTGCCGAGCCAGCCCCGGTCAAGTTGTGGGCTGGGATCTGTTCTGTGAAGCCGGTGGCGCACAAGGCGTGACCTGTCGCAATTGGCGCATGTCTCTCCGTCGGCGTGCTCGTAGCTCGCCTCGAACAGCTTGTCATATTGCAGATATTGGTGTCCAACCTTGTCCCTGAGCAGCGGGTGCTCTGCCAAGGTGACTTCGAGAACAATGCCAAATCCACCGTCATTTGGTGTGTGTCTCCTACTCAGAATCTGCAGTATCCGATCCAGCGGGTGCCTCCTGATGCCGTCTGACGGCGTCCAGTATTCTCCAAGTTCCTTCGCCTTCCCGTACTCTACCGGCACCGATCGACCGTTTGCATGGCTCACCACTACGTCTCCCAATCTTATGTCTGCGTGCTCTGTCCACGCCCCGCAGCCAATGCCGACCACGAGGCCGATTTCGATCGGGAAGCTGCGCATCATGTCTCTTGCAGCAGTCACCGCAGACGCCTTACCGTGAGTAGGGAACGCTACCACCACATTGTGCTCGCCAATGTTGCCGAACGCGTACGTGTTTTTGTCTCCTGGTGTCTTCTGCACCTGGCCATGCTCCTCGTCGAAGGTCGCCTGCACAGCCTCCATCTCGACTTTCATTCCACAGACGATGCCGATATAATAGTCCTCGGGGGACAGCGTGCGTGTAGGCATGTCGGCTCTGGCTCGGGTGCTGTTTTGTCGGTGCGGTGCGAGAGGGCCGGAGGCGAACATGTACAGTGTCCGAGACGTGAGAAGGTATGGTCTACTCTATGCCCCTCCCATGACGTCCAACCGGCGAGGTGCTGTACATGTCAGCCTCAGCCTCGCGAGGCTGCGCAAAGCGGGCGCCTACCGTATGCACGCAGTCGTGGCAGTGTGCATGAGAGCGACCCGAGATGGTTAGCATCTAGGTCATCTTTGCGGTGACAAATTCACCTCATTGCTGCGCCGTCTATGCCCGGCTGCGATCTCTGTCGAGGTGAATCTAGGTACTTTCGTGAGCCAGGCTGTGGCGTCGTGAAATGCAGTCTTACCGTTGCGCCGGCGAATCAGTGCCACAGCTACGTGAAGACACGTCAATGTCTCGTTACTCGTCGGCAGAAGCGTGCTGCAAGTCTGCGCGATATAGCAATAGTACATGTCGCATTGGCGGAGTGGCGATCCAAAGTTCTCGGACTCCAGACCTGTCACCTCAGAGCAAGAGAAAAGCCGACCTCAAACCGTCTCGTGGTGGGTGGCTTGGGGGGCGACAACCTTTCATCCCGAGCATTGATATGGCATCGAAACTAGACTTAGCCAGAGCAGGTATGATTTTTAGGTAGCAGTGACCTGTGGATGTCGTAGTCAGAGAAAGGAGACAAGAATGCAAAAATCGCAAAACGCCTCCAAATTCGACCAAGTCCGCATCGTCGGCCACAACTCCGAGGCAGGCAGCCCCTCACCATCCACCGCACCGTTCCTTTTCCCCAAGACCTTGAAGTTGCGTCTTTACTGCTCTTCTTCCAAGAAGAAGAAGAAGAACAATAGACTGCATCTCCCACAAAATATCCATCCAAAAAAAAAAAAACCCCCATACCCTCCACACCCCAACACAAAAACACAGACCTTCCTCCCAAAGACGAAAAAGATCAGAAGCAACATCCTCCTCCGCCTGGGATCGAACCAGAAACCTTCCGGTTGCTATGCGATACGTATGGGTCATCGCAGGCTAACAGCCGAACGCGCTACCAATTGCGCCACAGAGGATTTGCTTTTGAGTGATAGTCCATGTCAGATTTCCGGGTCATCAAGGTCTGGCGGCAGGTCGCCATGCAGACAGCTGTAAAATTGTCAAAGGCATCATCGGTGACTTGGTCAACATCCTCCAGTTACAAATGTCGAAATAAATTTGACGGAAATAAAAATTGTACAGGTCCCTGACGTCCATGTCAGTAGTTTTTTTGCCGGCGTCTAAATAAAGACAGATTATAGTATGTATCTATGCACATGATTACACAGGTTTTCGTTGCTGTGCCCAGCTGCTAGCTCTCTCCTCTCCTCCTTTGGCCGCATAAGGCAGACTCCGTGTGATTTTTCCTCATCTTCAAACTCCTGTGTCTCCTCCATGTCCTCCTCCTCCCACCGAATTTTTGCAAGCAGTTCTCAAATACTGGTGCTGATATGCTACTGACTCAGGCGTGGGTGAGCAACTGCGAAATACTCTGCCAAATCGCTTACTCGCTCATTCTCTTGTCGAGCTTCGCCTGGAGGTTCTCCCCAGCCTGTCAAAATGCGATCGCGATGGTGCGAGGGTCGCGACATCCTTGCTCGGGATGGTGGACAGATTATCGTCGCGCCAGGCTGAGCGAAGGTCAGACTGCATGGCTGCGTCCGGGCCTCTAGAAGTGTGGACAGCCATCGTGTGATGCGCAGGCCTCGTGGCAGGCACGCGTTGCCCTGCTGCGCCGTATGCGCGGTGAGAGGCTCTCGAAGATTCTGGGGTATGTCCGGAGTGTGCGGAGCGTGGAGGGCTTTGCCTTCTTGCCATCTGCTCCGAGTAGAGGTCCAATCGAGTGGTATTGCGAAGTTCCGGTCTCCAGATCCAGAAAATGTGTCAGGATCTTGCGTTTCGGGCGTCTGGGAAACCTGGTGGTAAAGACCCCTTCCTGGCCCACCACGCCAATCGCGAGGCGCAGACAGAATCAAGTCCGATCCTCTTCAGATCCAAGCCCAAGGTTTTCTCCGTCCAAGATCCCCAGAAAACCTCTCTCTTCACCACAAGCCCCTCACCCTCCCACCCCATCATCAGCCATCAAATCCAAACAATCCAGCCTCCAAATCTCCACATGGCTCACAGCCTCAAGCCCCACCCTCTCCACCCTCCTCGTCTCCTCCCACCCCCCGCCCTCAAGCGGCCTCTGATAAACTTCCCCGAGCCTAAACACCCTGTCGTGATCGCCGATCCACTTCATCTGGTGCGCATTAGCGCGGTACAAATTCCGCCCGACATCGTCGATGACCTCCTGGTCGCTCGGGATGACCGGGTCGTCGTGGGAGAGGATGCGGAAGGCGAAGAGTTTGTCAAGAAAGGGGAGGAGGAGGCGGAGGGTGGAGATTTGGGAGCTGGCGAGGGCGAGGCCTAGCTGGGTTAGGTTGGGGCAGCAGCGGATTAGGTTGGAGATGTCGGTTTCGTTTAGTTTCCAGTGGGCTGAGAGGAGGAGGTGTTGCAGCGAGGCGCCGTGGTACTGCGTGAAAGCGTTGAGGTAAGGAGGGCCGAAGGTCGAGATGTTGGCGAGGCGGGCGGTGGTGAAGGAGTCGGTTGGGGCGGAGGCGACGGCGGTGTTGGTGGCGTTGGTGGCATTCGTGGTGGTGGAGGGCGCGGGCGAGTCGTCGGGTGTGATGTACTCTGCGCTGTCGTGGCCGGGTGTGTTGCCCGTGGAAGACATGGCGGGCTTGCCGGCGCGGTCATTGACGATGTAGACTCTTTCGAGGCCTCGCGAGTTCTTGATCATGGTGACGTGCTGCTCGGCGAACTCGTTGAAGCGGAGGGTGCGGCAGTAGAATTTGGTGTCGCTGGGGATGTTCCGCCAGGTATCGTCGACGAAGACGTTGGAAGATCCGCCCTGGGCGCCGCCGAAGGTGTCGAGGAAAGTCATGCTCTCGCAGGTTGGCTGGTTCATCACGGAGCTAATGATGTCGGTGTTGGGTCCGAAGAAGTTCTGCATGGCCACATGCCTGAGCTGTGGTGTGTAGCCGGCTTTGGAGCAGCGGCCGAAGAAGGCATCCATGTTGAGGGATGGCTCTGCTTGGGAGCGCATGCGCGGAGAGAAATGGAGGCGAAGGTCGACCAGTTTCTTGGAAGACAGGATGAGGACGGAGATGTCGTCTGGATAGCAGAGAGGGTCGATGTCGATCGCCTGGAGGACTTTCAGGGCCGGCATGGCCGGTATACACACAGAAGGCCTGGGTAGGCGACTGGAAGGGAACTTGATGGTGAGGCTCGTGAGGGTGTCTTTCGCTGCCAATCCCTGGTAGAGGGTCTTGAGCGGCTTGCAGTCCAGCTCCCAGCTGAAAGAGCGCAGCTTGGCCATCTTGTCCACGCAGACTCGCAGCATCATGTTCAGCATCATCGTGTTGTCCGGCACCCTCCCCTTGGCGAAGTCATCCGCGCCGACATCCCTCCACTCTCCCCATACTCGAAAGTCCTGGACGACTCCGGCGTGGCTCTTGGTCACCAACCCGTTCAGGGCCATCATGAACGGACTCCCACTCCCGTATCCCTCCGGCCGGTGGTTGACATACTTGATGTCTGCATATGAGTGGAGGGCGACACGCTGATAGAGCTGCGGCAGGGTCATGTAGTACAGCAGGCGCGAGGTCCGGGTGACGCGCGCAATGTCGCCGGGGTCGTCCAGGTAGCTGACGATGCGCGCGATGAGGTCGAGCGGGAGTTGGGAGCCATGCTCGTGGATGATGGCGGGCGATGTGTACTGGACGAAGGGAGGGATCTCGCCCATGCCGTACCCCGGTGGTTCTCGGGGGATGATGCTCTTGCTCTTGGAATTCTTCCTGGTGGTGGTGTTCCCGCTGTTGTTCCTGGACGGGCGCGAGGTCATGCTGAAGGAGAGTGCGAGTGCCTGTTGTCCGCGTCTCTCATGGCGGGAATGTGGGATACATGTACTGCTGGGGTGTTGGTGTAGAGTATGGTGGGTGATTACACAGGAAGTGTGGTAGTGTACTGTAAGGTTCGTCTCGCTCTCGCATCACTTTACAAAGCCCTACATGTATGCTTCCATGACGCTTAAGCTCACGACTGCCTGCCTGCCTGCCTGCCTGCAGTCCACCGTCTTGGACGCGTCGAACTCTATCCATCCTTGGAACACTGACAACATCTCCGAGCCATCGGGTATCAAGTCCTACCGAGTTATATAGCTATGTTCGCCACGTGTACTGCCATGTGTTCAAAAGGGTCGGGTATCCTGTTCCCACGCGACCTCCTTCCATCTTGCTTCCAATGTTGCATCTTGATCACAAGCCAAGGTTTCTTCGATATGTTTCACCCCCGTACTATCTACAGAGGTTATTTATAAACCTGCAACAATCACCATCAGGTAGTGCCATGGTGGAGATTATCATTGGTGGTCCAATTCCGCTCTGGAAACTTACAAGTTTTTGGTTATGTCAGCAGATTGCATGTGAGTCTGACTGACCTCGTAGGGTTCGGGTTGGGGTTATGTTGGATCCTGGCCGACGAACATCGTCTCTTCTTCGTCGACCAATACTCCCTCGTATGATGCGAAATGACTAGTATCAAATGGTGAGGTCATAAGGAAGATATAGCCCGCAAGATTGTATTGTGCGGAGCCCTCAGGCCGTGTTGGAACGAAATGTTTCTTGCTTTCGTCTTCGATCTTGGTTTGTGGGTTGAGAAGTACACCGATCCGCCTTCCTAATCAGCCTTCTTCCAAGCTTTTGCAAATCCAAACACTATACGTACCTCGGCAGTTGTTGTTGATCGCATACCTAATCACTGAGCACGATACTCCACTCACAGTCAACCTACAGATGAGCCATCCGTCCGGTCGCATCGTCCTCAACGAGTCTATCGTTGCACACCGCTGTTCCTGCTGTCCTGGATTCAGTAGCTACATATTGGTGCTAGCCAAGCTTTACTCCATCGAACAAGCATCTCAGCTGTTCAACAATCCGAATTGGTCTAGTGGCTAGGATTTGTCGCTCTCAATCTTCTTCAAGAAGACCAGAACCGACAAGGCCGGGGTTCAATTCCCCGATTCGGAATCATGAGTTGTTCTTTTGCTTTTGGTGTAGACGTGGGAGGTTGGTGCCCGCTGGAGCTGCCGGATCCTCACTTTTTCGCGGTTTGGGCGGGTTGGACGATGTTCCGCTTGCTCGCGGCGACGCAGCACAGAGGAAGGCAGGCGTGGAGGGAGCTTTTTTTGCTTGACGATGGGTTTTGTAGTTGGAGTGATAGTCATCGGAGAATCGTTGATTCTTTCTAGACTGGTTGATGCGGTGACGATCACGGGGAGCGGCTGGGGAACGAGACACGGCGGACATCAGCGACGATACCAGCCGGCGTGCCGATTGCATGACCCGGGCGGGCTCCCAGATTGTACGAGAGACCCTAGCTGCGAGCTTGAGTGTGTGCTTGAATGAGATGGAGCAGAGACGGAGCAGAGATGGAACAGAGTATGAGGGTACATGGTTTTTTTTTTTTTGCTTTGATATGTACTTGGACGAGGCAGCTTGGGGTTTTTTTTTAGCAACAGCAGCAAGGAAGATAGTGAGCCACGCGATAGCGGCATTGACAAGCAGGTCGAGTCGACGCTGGAAGGTGGTATCATGCTCAGCCAGAGACTGGAACGCGGATGGGAAGCCCGGAAGTCTCTGCGGACAAGAATTTTCCGCGAACGACGAGATTTTCGGCCTCGAGAAAAGACGGCGAACCGAGCTTGCGCATCGAAAACCAGACGAAGGACCAGCAAGACCAGAAGCGAAGGCCAGTCTCTTAGCGGAGACGATGGAAAATTGTTCCAAAAGGCAAGGCAAGATCTGCGCGAAATCGTTAGCAACCGAGTCGCTGGTAAATTCGTTTTGATTCCATGGTGTGATGCGCGTCATGCGTGTTCAGAGTGTGAATAAAGTCTCAACAGTGATCTTCAGACAGGGATAACTGTAATTGATAATATTTCTCATCATTGCAAGTGCTGGGTGTGGTGTGGTGGAGGGGAGTGGAGTGTGTGGTTGGAAGTGGAGGTGGTGTTGACTTACGCAGTGGGTGGTAGATGTGATGATCGAGTTGGTGTCTGAGGCGCTGAGAGAGCGGTTGTCGATGTGATGTGGTGTCGATGTGGTGTGGTGTGGTGTCGTGGAGAAGTCGTCCGGCAAGTCGAAAGATCTTCAAAGACCCTGCCCCAAGAGCCCAACAAGCACAACAAGTAACGCTCTCGCCCCAAAAGACCCAACAAAATTGTTCTCAGCTTAACCCAAGACCTTCTCCCACCGCCTCGCAGTCCGTCAAGACCGCAAGGCGAACAGATGAAAGTGAAATTCAAAGGAACCTGTCAGACATACCGTCAAACCCTCCCAACACAGCCGGCCGAAGCCAGACACTGTGCAGGGTTGAGATCATCGCCGCGCAGGACAAGCTGCGCACGTCGGCATCACTCTTGGGCTCGGGGCATCGGCTCATCAGCCAGGTTGGAGTCTGTGGCTCATGTAGAGAACACAGTTATGGACGTTTACTATAGAAATGATTCTATGAAGTCTGTGAGGGGAGGGGTTGTTAGCTGGGTGTGCGGGCGGAGAGGTTTGCTGGTGCGAAACCATGGGGGCCGGGGAGTACTAACAAAGTCGACATGAGGAGACACCAATGGATCGCTCACTCGGTCAAAGATATACGAAAAACCGAACCGGGAGGGCCCGCAGGTCTTGGCTGCGCTAGTCTGTGAAGGCGGCCTGAGGCTTCGAGCGCCGGAAGGCAGCCGCGGTGCATCGTCATGTCTCCAAACAGTCGCGAGCTTCACTTACATTCGGCTTAAGCTTGACCATCAATTGCAACATCACTTGTTCTGTTTCCAGGTTGAGTCGCCGCTGAGAACCTCACGCTCGGAGAAACACACGCCTTCTGGATTGTCAGTATCCCTACACTGGAGCAACAACATCGAACTTCACAACACGCCAACATGGCTCACTCCGCAGGCCTCCCGGCGCCGACATTCGACCTGGAATCGTGGAGCAGCAACTACGACGGCCCACTCCTTCCTCTGCGCCTCGCACATGTCGCCGCAAACTGCCCGCCACTCTCCCGTCAAGCCCTCACCATCGCCATCAAATCAGCAAAGAAGGGCAAGGATGTGGCAGTCTACCGCCGCCTCGTCACCATCGCCGCACAGCTCGACATCAAGGACCTAGCAACACCAGACTCCACCTGGATAGACAGAACAGAAGATGCGAACAAGCGCGAGGGAGCAAGATTGGAGCAGGAGCTGAAGGGCTACAAGAACAACCTGATCAGAGAGAGCATCCGCATGGGCCAGGAAGACCTCGCCACACACCTCCTCCTTACTGGTGGTCCTGCCGCACAACCCACAGCCGAGGGTGAGCAACCACAGGCTGCGGCTACCGTGGGATTGAACGCAGCATACGGCGCATTCGGCAAGATGCGTGAATACTGCACCACTGCCACCCACACTGCCAGCATGATCCTCCGCCTCCTGCAGACTGCCACCATCCAAGCCGTCTCCGCTCAGCAGGCCGGCACAGCAGGAAACTCATTCCTCAGCACTGTCCTCACCAACAGCAACCGCCTCCGCAATGTCGGCGTCAAAGACGAGGAAATGGCCAAGCTCACCCCCATCGCCTACGCAAGCAGTGGCGTTGCCCACCTCGCCTCTGGAAACTATCGCGAAGCCTCAGAGGCCTTACTTGCAGTGCCTTTCGATCTTACTATAACTGGCTCCGTGCACAACTTCAACTTCACCCGCTCCATCGCCAGCGCGAACGACATTGCAATCTACGGCGGTCTCACAGCACTCGCCACTCTTGACCGTGAAGCCCTCTCCACCCGCGTGCTGGGAGGCTCATTCCGTGCCTTCCTCGAGCTCGAACCTCACATGCGCAAGGCGATCTCCCTCTTCACCACAGCCAAGTACCGCGCTTGCCTCGACACTCTGCAGCGCTACTATTCCGACTGGAACCTTGATGTCTTCCTCGGCGCCGGCGTTGGCACTGTTCATGGATCTCACGTCGACAGGCTGCTCGCTCGGATCCGCCAGAAGAGCATCACCAGCCACCTTTCTTCCTACTCGCAGATCTCACTGGCATCTCTAGCAGAGACCTTCCCTCCACAGCTCAGATCGCGTGCCGCCACTCCTCAAGCTGCTATCGAGCAAGAGCTCATCACCCTCATCCAGTCCGCCAACCTGCCTTTCCGCTTGGACACTGTGAGTGGCACGCTCGTTGCTCCGAGCACCGACACTCGTACAAAGACGCATGCAGATGCTGCCGCCACCGCGGACGAAGTCGAGAGGACACTGCTACTCAGGCTGCAGAAAGTCAACGTCGCGCTAGCGGGCCTTGAAGTGGTGCCGGACAAGAAGGGCAGCAGTCTGGGCGAGAACTGGGGCGGTAATGGCAAGGGAAGGATGCTGGGTTGAAGATTCTTGCAGGCTTGGGCATTTGAAATGATTGACAACGACACCACCATGCTTCAAAAGCAGTGGCTCGCAGCGTGGCGTTTGGGGTCTATCTTGCCGCAAAAGGGTCCCGCATGGGTGGCGTGTGGAAGAACGAACGAGCGAGACAAGGCGTGATGAATAAGCCATGGAAGCCGCCACGCCGGACAGCCCACGCAGACAGGCGCTGGGGATGGCATGCATGCATGGCGATGAGCGTACCGGTCGCACCACAGGTACAGTATAACTATAGATACGCCCGGCGCACGAACAAATGAACGAATGTTACGATCTTGACACTTGTAGGTCCAGTTCTTACCTTGAGTTTTTGTCGGAGAGATGATGGGTTGTACTACCCGACGTTCATGTTCTGGTACGGACTGTGGATTGTGGCTGACTTGAGGTTCTTCTATCGTGCCCCATTTGACTGACCACAGACCGTTTGACATGTAGCAGTGACGACGACCACCACGTGGAGACCCCCGTGCAGCCTTCTCATGATCTGCCGCCGTTAGTGCGACATGAAATCAGGGTCTAGACCGAGAAAGCCGAGCCACTCATCGTTTAGTAAAAGCGGGGAGACGGGCAGGCACCTTGCTGCCATGTTACCATGTATGCGACTACTGGCAAAAATGCATGCTCTTTCCTGTTCATCCTTACACGACAACGACGACGACGACAAGCAAAACCTTCCCATGTACGGACCGACTCACTACTTCTCGGCGACCCAACCCACGCCTGAGTTGTTGCCGCAGCGCTGTCTTCAACACCTGCTGTCCGCCTTTCCAACGCCACGGCGTCTATGACGACGCTCAACCAAAACGGCAATGTCGGCCACGAAGGCCTCGAAAGACCCGACAAACCCGAAAGACTCGACTCGCTGGAAGGACTGAGAGGATATGAAGAGCACAAGGGACATGGAGGACCCGAAAGTGGAAACGAAACAGCCCGAGAGCGAAAACTGGTCGAGAGCCGCCGGGAGCGCGAGTTTTACTCGTACTACGAGTCTGTCCTGGCATACGCGAACACCGAACCCAAGTTCTGCGACCTCCACGACCTGGAAGCCATCGCGGCGCACAAGGCCATCCCTTCAGCGGACAAGACGCTCACCGCTCTCGTGCAGCTCGCTGCTCTGCGCATCGGAACGCGCCGGGCTATGATCTTCTTCTTTGACGAGGAATTCGCATACATCATCGCAGAGTCCACCCGCACGCTGTCTCTCGACGATTGCTCCCAACATGCGCCACAAGATTCCCTCTGGCTCGGCTTCACCAAGATCCCACGCGGCTTGTCCGTGTGCGAAGCCACCGCGGACCTGCCAGCGAACGAAGGCTCTAACGCGCAGGACCGCCACTCCGCTACACTCGCGCACATTGTCAACGACCTCACCGAGGACGCCAGATTTTGCGACAGGCCGTATGTGAAGGACGGACCGAAAGCTCGCTTCTACGCCGGCGTGCCAATCACCACCCCAAGTGGTGTCAACATCGGCGCACTGTGTGTTTTGGATGATAAACCGCGGAACGGACTCGAGTATGGTCAGATAGAATTTCTGCGCAGCATGGCTTCAACTGTCATGTCACATCTCGAACTGGTACTGTGGAAACGTCAATCTGGTCTTCACTACAAGTTCTTTGGCTAACTTTACACTGCAGCTACGCGCCAAGGAAGAAAACCAGCGCAGCAGGGACATGAATGCCGCCCTTGCTGCTTTCGTGGAGGGAAAGTCGAAATCATCAGACTGGTGGCACTGCAACGCCCGCTCCAACGAGTCCGAGAAAGCAGACAGCTCTACAGCTGGCCCTAGAGGGCCTCGAATCCGAACACCCAGCGAAAGAATCCCGTTGGCCTCTCCGAATACTGATTCACACCACGACAAGTCGCTCGATTCAGCCTCAGGAGGTTACTTCCCACCAGAACATCAGCCTCCACACAACCCCCACATCCCTTACGATAACCGGTCGCCATTCGAACCGCTAGCATCCACAGGAACTGCGGCGGAACAAAACGCCGTGTCTACACCCTCAAAAGACTCTGCCACTTCCATCCCGTCTCCGCTAGCACCAGAAAGCCCACTAGGGACGGATCTCCCGGCCAGAGTCAGAGCTACGGCGAGTCGAGCCGCCAGCCTGATTCAGAAGGGAATCGGTGCCGATGGTGTCCTTTTCCTCGACGCAACTGTTGGAAGTGTCGGCGGAGTGATTGACAGCTCCCAGACTCTCTCGCAAACCGAAAGCGAGACTGAGGTCTCACGCGGTTCTGACAGTAGCTTGAAGAATTACCCTTCCAACCACCATCATGACGAGGACGTCACTTTTGCAAAGAAGCCTCTGGATCTTGCGCAGCCGCCGGACAGCGTCATTCTGGGCTCCGCATATTCTGCTGACATCGAGTCTCGGGTACAGTCGGCTATCGAGCAAGCCAAGATCTCGGAAAAGATCTTGAAAAGCTTATTGAGACGCTACCCGAACGGCCAGATCTGGCACTTCAACGCAGAGGGCGACGCTTCGGACGAAGATGACGAGCTGCTCGACGACCAACTCGACGACAACCTGTCGGCAACTGATACCGTAGGATCAACGGGATCCGAGCTCGAACCAGACCAAATCAAATCCCCGACGACAAAGCGTGCGAGCAGGCGGGACCGTGCCCTGAAAAGAGACGGCCGTGCAATCCAGAGCATCTTCCCAGGCCTGCGAAGTCTCATCTTCCTCGGCATGTGGGACCCACACCAGGAGCGCTGGTTCGGCGCTTGCATTGCTGTGAGCTATTCTTCGATGCGCATATTCTCCCCGCAGCACGAGCTGTCGTATCTGGCGGCTTTCTGCGATGTTGTGCTTGCTGAGATTTGGCGCTTGGAAGCGCAGGAGATCGGGCGCTCGAAGAATGTTTTCGTTTCGACAATTTCGCACGAGCTGAGAAGTCCATTGCACGGTATCTTGGGCAGCGCCGAGTGTCTTGAGGAACAACAACACAGCGCTCTGAGCGCCGAGCTAATCCGATCCATTACTTCGTGCGGCAATACACTTCTTGACGTTGTTAATGATCTACTCGAGTACTCACGGTTGAATCACGACACACGAAAGCGAAGAAATCTACAATTGACTGGACAAGCAGGCACCACAGCCTCCGAGGCGAGGGCCGCTTACGCTGACACAGAGTCCGGCGTAAACATCAGTACACTCACAGAGGATGCCGTCACCGCAGCCCGCCTTGGCTTCGACCAGCCAAGCGTACGATCACAAGACCTGCATGGCGCGGAAAGCGACCCCGCTGCGGTATTGATACTGAATATCGAGGATGCCATGAGTCCTGACTGGAGGTTCTCCGTCGCCAGCGGGTCGTGGAAGCGAATTTGCATCAACCTTGTCACGAATGCGCTGAAATATACGCCGTCTGGTTACATCAACGTCACCCTGCACAAGACGATGCTCAAGCGGAAGCCTAACAAGCCGCAGACTGCACTTATCGAGCTTATAGTGAGCTAGTCCCTCATTTAGATGGAAGATGTTCTTGCTGACCACGCTTATTAGGTCGAAGATTCCGGTATTGGCATGTCTGACGAGTTCCAAGCCAAGGATCTGTTCAGACCGTTCCGGCAGGAGAACAACCTGACACCGGGCACGGGACTTGTGAGTGTTGCATCATATGCTTGAACGTCGACGAGGAACTAACACTTTCTTGCCAGGGACTGAACCTCGTTGGTCAGACTGTCAAATCACTAGGCGGTACAGTCCACGTGCGAAGCAACAAAGGACGAGGCACCACCGTCAAGGTCGCGCTGCCGCTTAAGTCTCTGGCACCGGCACCTTCGGGGGATTCCAGTGACGCTTCGCAAGACCCCCCTCCCCCTCCTCCGCCGGAATCCGTAGGATTCTTCGGCTTCGGCACCCTCGAAGCAAACACCTTGGCCGGACCAACCAAAGCGAAAGCCAGCAGACGCCTTCTCAACAGCATGAAGAGATACTGTCAGCAGCTCGGCGTACCCGTGTACGCTACCGACGATGACACCAACAACAGCGCGTCCATCCACGTCGTCTCCGAGCACGCCCTGGAGAACTCGTCCCAGATCAACGACAGAGACTCGCGTCGCTCTCTGCTGGCGGCGAACAACCTCTGGAAACCGATCATTGTCATCTGCGCTACGAGGGAGTCGGCTTCGAGACTTCGCTCGGGACCTCTGGGGCGAGGACTTCCGAATACAACGCAGTATCTGTGGCTGCCGATTGGGCCGGCGAAGTTGGCTGCTGCGCTGGCGGTTCGCCGTAAGTATTACTCGAATGACTTCCCGTCCAGCGATGAAGCTGTGTATTGTATAGACCTGACTGACATTTTGCTTAGCGGGAGGGTTTGCTGAGAATGGATCCGAGGCCGCCGCCGTGGCTACCAGCACAGGGACCGCCTCGGCAGAAGAAGACGAAGGCACAAGGGAAAGACCAGACGGCCCTACTCGAACCACAAAATCCAGAGACGTCGTGTCTCCCATAAGAGACAATGGTAAAGGCGTCGTGGCCGTCGTGGACACAACGACACTCCCTGTGAACGGCGAGAAGTCGCAGTCGCAGTCGCCGCACTCGCGTCGGACCAAAAGGAGCGGCAGTGAATCGGAGGCAGACGAACCGATACACTCTCCTCTTCCAACGAGGGAGCGCGTGCACAGGGAGGATAGTACGGCGGCGGTCGCAAGTGCAGACGCAATGTCGCTGTTGCTGGTCGACGACAATGTAAGCAAGCCGTCTGAAGCTCACAACTGGTGAATCCAATCCGCTAACCCCCCCTCTCCTGAACAGGCCATCAATCTCCGCCTCCTCGAGGTCTTCGCCAAGAAAGCCGGCCACGTCTATCGCACAGCCAAAAACGGCCAGGAAGCCGTCAGGATCTACGAGCAAGCCGTGGAACAGCAACAACAACAGCAACCACTCGCAACCACAGACGGCAACACCAGCCCACACGAACCCACCAGCACCCCTCACCCCAGCCCCCTGTCACCCTCCCCACTCCACAACAATTCGGCCAAGCCCCAAAAACCAGAAGTCATCCTCCTCGACCTCAACATGCCCCTAATGGACGGCTTCGAAGCCGCCCGCGCCATCCGCTCTTTCGAAAAATCCAGCGGCTGCGACAGGGCCACCATCGTCGCCGTCACGGGGCTGGGGGATGTCGCGGCGCAGGAGAGGGCGTTCACTAGCGGGATGGACTTGTTTTTGACCAAGCCGGTTAAGATGAAGGAGTTAAGGGAGGTGCTGGAGGGGGTTCGGTGGAGGGGGGGTGGGGGTTGGGTGTAGGGGGGCGGGAATGGGATTGATTGAGATACCGAAGCTTTTGTATTATTGGCGTGGAGCATTTGGACCTCTTCCAGGGTTTGGGGCGGGTTGTTTTTATGATATCTTCGCTCACCGCCTTGTGAAGAAGCATTGACTGGTTTTTTAGTTCCGTAAGCTGTTGAGGTAGCCAAGACTAATTGATACGATCATGGGTCAGTGAGAACTGGGCATCCCGCTTACTCTGCTATGCCGTGTTATCGATGTCACTTCCTCATTGCCCAATGCAGTCAGACACCCTCCCGTGACTGCTGCCTTTCCCTGAAAAGGATTGACGGACCACAGTGGTTACATACGCTCTTTCCTGGAAACCAGGCGATCAATCAGACTAACTTCGATGCATTCGGTTCGTCTGCTCGAAATGTCAAGTTTCCCATTTCTAGACTGACGGTTCCTCGTAATGCTCAAATCCTTCGATTTGTCTGCCTAGTCGTCTGATCTGTAGTGGGCATCTGTCGCCGATCAACCAACGTCGCAGCCGCTTTTCCACGCATCCGGATCAGCTGTCATCATCATGCGCGGTGTGGCGATCAGTTTCCTCTAGGCCCCGTCTGCCTCGTCGCCATCCTTGGAGTCGGCGCTTCTGTCAAGGCCCCACAAATCCTTCTTGAGGTCTTCTTCTGTGCGCGTTCCGCAACCTACCCCAAAACCACTAGCACTAGTTTCGACCGCTTTCGCACTCATTTGGCCTTGCTTACTTCTGTTTTGGCTCGTAAGTACCATCCTCGATGGTCTCCATACACCCGTCGATGGACTTGTAGAAGCTCTCGCCTTGGCTGAGTGTGCCGCAATACAAGTACTGGTCGTTGTTGACACACGAGCAAGCGGTCTCCCCGAGGCTGTCGCAGACGGACTTTGTGGCATTCGCCACCCCGGCCTTGCTAATGGTCTTGACTTCTGAATCTTCCGAAGTCGACTTGCATCGAAGGACGTACTACGCGTTTTCGTTACACTGCTCTACGGCAAATGCGGCGGGAGCAGTAAGTAGGAGAAGTATAAGGAGGTGTATAATAGAGGTAAAGTATGTCTAGTATCTTTAGTAATAAGGGCGGTATCACTATTACATAAAGACATTAGTAAGACGGGAGCCTTCGGAGCAGTATAGTAAGCCTAGCTAGGACAGTATGTACTTTAAGATCTATAGTAGCTATCTGCTATCTAAATAGTATATTTTCCTATAATAGTTAATACTTTATTACCTTACGTATTCTCTATATATAGTCTCTAGTAACTAGTATTTACTTAGAGTAAGTAGCTCTTAGTATATATTATAAGCCGGTATTAACCTCTATTAAGAATATAGTACTAACATATAATCTTTCTAAAATCAGATATTAATTATTATAGGTAAGTAATATATACTAAGACTTCTTATAGTATTTAATAAGTTTAATACTAAAAGGAGCATATTTCTATACTAAGTCTAGAAAGAAGTATATAGATACTAGGCCTTCTACTAAGCCTTATAGTATAGACTTTACTTATACTTTACTTATAAGAATATTACTCTTTATATTAATTCTAGCTATTCTAAGAATCATAAATTATTCTAGCTTTTATATAGAGTCTTACTAGTATTAAGAAAGTAGAACTAGCTAAAAGTAAACTTATAGTTATATATTAGATTATATAATATAGCTAGACTTACTTTAACTAATTATATCTTCTTAAGATAGATAATGCTCTATATAAAAGCTAGAGTAACTTATAATTCTTAGAATAGCTAGAATTAATATCTACTCTTAGAAATATTATATAAATAATTAAGTAATACTATAAAGATTTTAGAGTTTTATATAAAAAAAATTAAGTAGTATATAATAACTTTATTTAGATTACTAGAACTAGTATTAAAGTATAGTAGAAGAGTAATACTTCTAGATATACTAAACTTTAGTAATCTATAATTAACTTAATAATTTAGAAGATAGTAGTACTAACTAATATTAATATCTCTTAAGATTAATATTAACTAGTATAAATATTAACTTAGATAGACTTTAAATAATTATCTTAGCTAGACTGTTTATTTCTATCTATAGTCTAGATATACTACTATTTAGTAATAAAGATAAATAGACTTCTAGATATATAACTCTTATAGCCTCTCTTTATTAGTTAGTATTAATAGTATCTTATAATAGGGGTAGAATACCGAAGGTATTTATCGGGTTAAACTAAGAGTTAATAAAGGTAAGGGAAGAAGTAATTAGTATAATAAATACGGTCCGTTATAATCTACGTAACTCGTTACGTACCTAGAAGTACTAGATTCCTAGGGTCGGTTAATAACTAACTAGGTTAGCTTAGCCGGCGGGGAATCCCGTACTTATTATATATCTTATACTAAAGTATTTAAAGAACAGTAGATTCCTATTAATCTAATCTTACTACTATACTATTCTAATATTACTTCTTAGTTTCTATATATACTATTATAGTAATTAACTTCTATAGATCCGAATATCTAGATAGTAAGTATATTATATATAAAGTACTAGATATATCTAATAAAGATATTTCTACTATACTAGATTTCTTATACTTTTCTAAAGAGTTTATTAATAACTCTAGTAATCTATAACTTAATAAAACTCTTATATATAGTAATAGTACTTCTGTTATAGTTAAGTTTACTTACTATAACTTATATAGAAACTTAACTTATATCTTAACTATTAGTAATAAAACTAAAGTTTCTACTAAGATTAAAACTACTAATAAAGATACTATTATAGTTTCGAAATACTTACTTATATACTTAATAAAGTAAGACTCTATATATTTTAAAAAAGTTAGCTACTAGTATAAGAATAACTACTAAATTATAAAAGAATTTATAAAACTAGCTACTTTAAAGAATTATTTATAAGTACTATAGACTCTACTATCTTCTAGTATAAGAAGCTATATATAAAGAAGAGTATTATAGATTATAAGAAGTAGAAGTATATTTTTAATTCTAAGTTCTATAAATCTCTTAGTACTTCTACTATTTATAATAGAGCTTTTATATTCTATATAGGATTATTAGTTAAGATAAGTAAGACTAAGTATATATCTAAGTATATAGTTATATATAGTATTTAGTATAAAGCTTATAAAGATTAATAATATATAATCTATAAGAATAAATAGACTCTATAATAATTAAGCAAATTAATAAATCTTAATTAATAAGATTAATAATAAATTCTTAATAAAATTTAATTAATTCTTAATTATATAATATCTTTTATTATTAATTAATCTATATAAATAGACTTATTAATAAAATTCAATTAATAAAATTTAGTAGATACGATTTTTTTTATTAATTTTAGTATATTTAGAAGTATTTTAAATAATAATATAAAGAAAATAAATAAATTCTTTTAATTTTAATTTTAATTCTAATAGATTAAGCTAATAAAAGAACTAGACTTACTATAAAAATATCTTTAAAAGTTATAACTCTAGATATATTAATTTATTCTAAATAACTTATATTATAATATTAGTTTCTAAACTACTAATAATATTCTAACTAATATCTAGTATAGTCTTATAAACTTATAGTAGTAAGTATAACTTTAATATAATAAAATCTAAGTTTCTAAATTTATCTAGAATATTTATAAAAAAAAAGTCTATTTATAAAGTCTTTTAAAGTATAATTTCTTTTACTTCTAGAATTCTATTATAACTTAGTTAGATCTTAACTTCTTACTACTAGTAGTAGTAATTACTAACTATAAGCTAGAAGTCTACTAACTAGAAGCTAGAGTCTACTTAAGACTTATTACTATTACTTACTTCTAGATTATTAAGTAGAGAAATCTTAAGTAGAGAGACTAGTATAGTATATACTAATAGTAATACTACTAATAATACTTTTATTTATATCTTAGAGTATATCGATTTTAATATCGATTTTAATCTAGTAGACTATAAGTATAGTATATTAATAGAGTAATTAAGTATAGCTATATCTTATAGATCTATATTTATAGAATTAAACTAGATAAGACTAGATATAAATGCTAGTTCTATAAGTACTACTATAATATAGATATTAGTAAGATTCTTATTACTTTATTAATAGATAGTATTAGTTAGTATATAAATATCTATAGTACTTATATACTAGATATAATACTACTAATTCTAAGTAGTACTATAATAGTCTTATATACTACTAGTATATCTTATATAGTAATAGAGTAATAGTATAAGAACTTTATTAATTAGATAACTTATAATAATATCTCTTTTAAGTAGACTACTAGTTTATAGCTTTATAAGATTATTGTTAATAGAGACTAGTAGATATAATATCTCTTATCTTATACTTATACTATTTAATTATAGCTAATAGAGACTTATACTAATTATATTACTAAAGTTAAGATCTTATTAGTATATAGTTATAGGAGAATTATACTATTCTTTAATACTTAGTTATTACTAAACTACTACTTTATACTTAGATTAGTAGATTAGTAGATTAATAATAATTTATTACGAAGTAACTAGACTAGACCCTAAATACGTAACTGTTACGGACCGCGAAGCGCTAGCTTTAGGATTAGCTACTACTATCCCTATAGGGTATATAGCTTACTTACGTAATAGTGATTAGGATTACGTACGTAAGCGTAAGTAGTTACGTACGTAATCGTAAGTAGTTACGTACGTAATCGTAATACTTACGGTACTTACGGGTAAGTAGAGTAACACTTACCTAGGTACGAGTAATCCGAGTAAT
>QZFA01000237.1:0-35282 GCA_003614995.1 Cladosporium phlei | reverse complement strand
GCTAATAAAGATTACTTCTGTGTCTCTGTTGATCTGTTTTTTTTAATTTGTTACACACACACACACACACACACACACACACTCTCTCTCTCTCTCTCTCTCTCTCTCTCTCTCTCTCGCTCTCTCTCTCTCTCTCTCATCCCGAATCTCGATGAAGGCGAAAGCAAAAGTAGGTCTCGAACACCCTGGCAAAGCTGTCACCGTATGTATTATAATTTATTGACTCTCCGGCTTCGTCGGCGTTTTGTCTGTCTGTCTGACTTCGACTGGAACCTAGGTACCCAAAGAATAACAACCACAAATGACCACCATCACATCAAGGTACTACCTATCATACAGTACCTGGCCCAAAGCTGTCCCGCTTGATGCTAACCTGTCTGCCTGTCACCA
This sequence comes from Cladosporium phlei, assembly GCA_003614995.1. Taxonomy (NCBI): domain Eukaryota; kingdom Fungi; phylum Ascomycota; class Dothideomycetes; order Cladosporiales; family Cladosporiaceae; genus Cladosporium; species Cladosporium phlei. Next base: position 34,892 of record QZFA01000237.1, on the reverse strand, counting down.
AGAAATAGTAGCTGTCTCTCAACTCTACATGTACGGCACGGCGTTCACTCCGAGGTTCGAATCCAAAAACTGCTGTCCCGTCCCTGTTACATCTACATTAATATTAGTACCTACCTATCTGCCTGCCCCACCCGCCAGCCCGCATCCACGTCCCGAGCTCGATACATGGTTCGGCCTGCTCGTGCCGCGGGAGTTTGTGCTCTCTGCGGGCGCGGCACAGCGGTGCGCTCGTGCGGACGACAGATGGGAACGTGGCTTGCGTGGGAAAGCAACAACGCAAAACGCTTGCCTACCATTGAACTCCATCCGGGGGGACGGCCATGCCGACAAGGCGCACGGTATTCGCGATGGCTGATGAGAAACCAACCGGAAGGACCGCAACTGCGACGAAGCGAAACAAAACAAAACAAAACAAAACAAAACAAAACAAAACAAAACAATAATGCTTCTTGCGGCCTCCTTCCGGGCTACGCTTGGAACTCACTCGGGCATGGCATGTCGGTACAGCCGATAGTACGTGCAGCTTGCAGTAGGCCGGCTGCAGGTTGATAACCGGCGGGGTGGGTGGGTGTGTCGCATTCGCGGCTGACCCAGCAAAGCCATCGCCCAGCAGTGCCAGGTTCCAGCAGGAGGGAGAGTAGCTCGGCGGATGATCGACTGGCTGCATGAACTTGCTCTACTTGATGGACTCGCGCGAGGTGGAGCAGCTCATTGCTCTCCATCGCCAGATCGGGGATGATGGTGGCTGGCTGCGAACTGCAGCATACATGAAGCTGAGTCTGATGCGATAGGATGGGAAATGTACCTTACATACATGCACTTCTTGCATGCTGATATGTTTCAGCTTGGTAGCCATCCCTCTACATCCTCACCCTTGAGAGAGAGAAAGAGGGAAGTATCAACGCTCGCCGAACCGCCCGTTGCGACGGGACTCACACGTATACCAGGCGGATGCGGACCCGTGTACGGATGGACAGCGCATGGACGAATACTGCAAAAGCCTTTTGCGGTTTAGGGCGTTTGGCGAGACTCCGTCACGCTGCAGCTGCTAGCTTTGTGGCCGCGACGACAGCAACTCGGACTATTATTAGCGTGTGGGTATTGCTGGCAAGAAGGCATCTTCATGCACTCACCGCCGTACCGCTGGACCGCATTCTGCTGCTGCTGACTTCGCTGTTCTAGTGATGAATCTCGCTTCCATGCACCCCTCTATCCATTGGAGGCAGATCACCTTCGTGGTTGGTGTACATGTATTTAAACTACGGCGGCTGCGGGATGTGATCGCCCGCCACCCGGCCCGTTGTTTTGGAACCAGATTCTGCCACGCATCCACTACTCCACCCCACTTCCATCTCCTACGCCAGACTCCACCCCTTCTCGCAGCATCGCCCTGCCCTACCGCCAATACCATGGCGCAATTCCAGACCCGCCACTTGACATTGTCGCGTGCGGAGATCTCACGTCAGCTCAAAGTGAAGCGAGACTGCCAGAAACAGCCACAGGCCACAGAAACGGACGGCAACCTCCCTCCGACTGCGTTGTGGGTTTCTGCATGCTGACTGGCTCGAATACTACTGACGCACCCATTCTATCACATCGCTAACTTAGCTGCCCTCACTACTGTACTGCGGGAAAGCTGTGCTGGCACTTGCGAAGGCGACCCCGGTGTCAATATCTAACGATCCCGGATGAGGGTTGCGATCGACCTTATCCCTGCGAGCCCTGTTTATGCAACCGACAAGGTGGGTTGGAGGTGCATTAGGTCCAAAGATCTACTACAAGGCTCTGCAACAATATTCCAAGCGGCTTATGGAAATTGTGTCTGAGCGCGAGGAGTTCACACAGAGCTCTGCGGTCTCTGGTCGCAAAGCTGTCAACGCTAAGACAGCCGCCACCACGCTAATAATATGAGCTGAACCGTGGTGCCCATGCACGCCATGCGACGCCATATGCGAAGTTCAGCTATTGCATTTCAACAATACGGCGGCATCAGTTCATTGGATTCGTCGTTGAATTGCGTTTCCAAACACAGCCACGCAAGAAGAGCGCTAAAGTCATTCGAGAAAGTGCACACATCCCACTTCTGATCTGCGCGCTGCAAGCGGAGGCGAGATCGACCTGTTTCCTCAAAGGCTATCTACCACTGTCGGCTCGGGCCTTATGATATTCTCCGATCAACCGTATCTTCACGTCACTAATAGCATCGTGCCGTACCCTCCGGGTACCCCTTCTACCGATCGATCACCCTTCTCCGCCTTTCTTAGCGGATCTTCTCTCCCATACGGGTAGACCAGACGCAAGCTGTTGCTAGCTGTTTTCCTAATCGGGGTTTGGTATAATGTTCGTTGCCCTAGACCAGATGCTCCGAGTCTTAGGCCACGCTACATGCATACTCTAAGACGAAGCCCTCCAACCGAGCGAATACCGGCCACACTAAGAGACATGGTTCGACGCAGGGTACTGGATCAATGCACACCTGATGCACTCGTGATCGTTACTGGGATGACGAGCTGCTGCAATCATTTTATTGCTTCAACATGTTCCCACATCTCGCGTTTTTTGTTTTGAATATCGTCCTCACCCCTCTTCCCTCTCCTCCACTACTCCCTCCCAGCTCTTGTACTTTTACGACTACCTCGACATATCTATACTAATTTGAAGAGCGACCATGGCGATGAGATTGACCTCCGGAAGCTGGACCACCCAGCACAACGGCGCATTCAGTCCCAACGACCGGACTCCCTCGGGATCAGTCTCTGGCTGGAGTCAAGCTGGCGGATTCCCCAGCAGCTCGAAGATGACTTCCAGCGGTCGCGGTCAGTCAAACAAGTCTTCTCTTGTCCATGACACTGCGGCAGCGATCAAAAGAAAGAGCGCCCTTGAGCTAGGCTCGGGCGTCATGCACAGCGTTGGCGAGACTTCATTCATCAAGCTCGTTCAATGGATTCGCGCCGAGCGTCTTTCAACCCTCCCTCACCAGGGTAGCACCTGGGACACTGTGCTCATCCGGGCATTGTATGTCTCCGAGCGACTTCACAAGTTCGAAACTGCCATTCAGGGCTTCGCTCACGGCACGACTGCCGCCGCAGAGTTGGCATACTCTCACATTCGTCTTCTCCTGGAGCTTGGCCACGAGAACTCGGATGCTCTCGATAAAGCGTTTGGCCTGTTCTACAAGTCTGCTCTTACCATCAGCTCTCTGCTTGACCGCTCTGAGCTTCTTTCGTGCACCCACGAGGTGCAGGAACAGCTTTGCCACATGTACACCGACCTGCTCACCCTGGTTGTTGAGGTTGCAGTCTATTTCTACAAGACTGTGCAGAGCATGGCCGACGGCGAGGTCAGCTTGGATCTCTTCGAAATCTTCGGCGAGACCCTCGAGGCGACCACCAACCGCCGCTCTCACATCTCCGACCTGATCTGGAGCTACCAGATCGAGTCTGAAGCCGATTCAACCGAGGATGCTCTCAGCATCGACGTCCTGACAAAGTGGCTTTCGCCGCAGGATCGCGTCCTCGAGATGCTCGGCAGCGATCACACTACCTTCACCGACCAGCTCGCAGAGCGCACCGGTTTGTGGTTCCAGGACAACCTGACCAACTTTGTCAAAGGCAGCAATGAGTGCTTGCTCCTGACAGCTCCTAGTGGTGCTGGTAAGACCACCTTGTCCGCTGCTATCGCCGAAAGGCTGCAGCGCCCGGTCGCTCGCCAGAGTCTCCAGACCATCTATGTCTCGGTTGGTGCTGTTCCTTCCGAGGCCACCAGCCTCCACGTTGTGAAGAGCATTCTTTTCCAGATGCTCCAGAACCGTGTCGGTAACCTTGCACTGTAAGTTCCTCATGTCTTAGCATATACTACTGTGATGAGATAGCAACACTGACTCAAGTTTCTCAGCTACCACTCCCTCGTCAACGCATACCACGAGTCCCGCCGTACTGCCGACCCCAAGGCATACGAAGAACACCTCTGGACTGCCCTCGTCGAGGCTCTGCAGCGTCCCCTTGAGGGTGCGAACAGCACCGTCATCATCGTCGATGGCGTCGACGAAGTCCAGGGCGGTCAACAGGCTGGTCAGCAGCTTCTCGAGAGGCTCACCAAGGCCGTTGGCCGTGGCAAGAGGACGAAGCTTGTGACCTTCGCTCAGTCCCTGTCGCTACCTAACGGAGCGCGTGGTCAAACATACAAGATCAGCCCAGAGGACACCCGTGATGACATCCACGCTGTCGCGATCCGTGCTCTGGCTCACGTTCCGTTCTTCACCAATAAGCCCGGTCACGAGCAAGAGATCATCATTGCTAGCATTCTTGATGCTTCCAAAGGGTCGTTCCTCTGGACAATCATGTTCACCGAGTCTCTGCGCTCGGAGAAGAGCCCTGAGTCGTTCGACAAGACTTTGCAGACCATCAAGAGCTCGCCGCCACCAGTCGCCAACTTGATCAGCAAGCTCTTGGACACACTTCAGACGAGCCGCGAGTCGATCCTACTCCTGTCCTGGCTGACTGTCAGCGCTCGTCCTCTCACTGTCGACGAGATCGCGTGTCTTCTGGCCGTCAAGCCTGAGACCGCCGAGATCACCGCCGCCCCGGCCAACGTCAACGCAATTGTCCAATCAATCTTGCCGCTCTTGTCCGTCAAGCGCGATGTGATCAGACCCCGTCACAATGTGATCACCTCCACCCTCCAGACTGTTCTGCAGCCGCTCGTCGAGCAGGGCAAGATTCCCCTCCCCCACAAGAACAGGCAGGTTGACTTCCTGTTGAGGAACCTGACCTATGCGAAGAACGTCTTGCCCAAGGATGGCATGCCTACTCTGGACAACTCTGACTCGTCTTTGCCGTCCAGGCTCTTCGCCAAGCACCCTCTTCTGGAATACACCGTCCGTTACTGGACCTCCCACTTCCAGCAGAGTCCGTTCGCCCCCACTGGTGGCAACGCTGCACCCAAGATCCCCGATGAGCTCAAGAAGGCTTTCCCAAGCTCGACTATGTTCCCCATCCTTGAATGGATCTGCTGGGACGACCAGTTCCCGGGTTCGCAAGAGGTTGACCTTCATGCTCTGGTCGGTCGCGTCCGCACTGAGATTTTCACACCGAACCACCCTACCGTCATGCAGTCTTACATCAACACTGCCGCATACTACGTTCCCATGGGCAACGATCGTGAGGCGACCAAGTCCTACTACTACGCCACCACCATTGGTCAGAACGTCCTCGGCCACAGCAACCCCGTCACTATCGAGTGCGGTAACCGCTTCCTCATGCTGTCGTCGCAGATGACTTCTACCACTCGCACCGAGATTATGACCCAGCGCGAGACCATCCTGAAGATCCTGATTACCGCGTACGAGAAGCAGTTCGGCTCGACCTCCGAGCTCGTTGTCAACACTCGCCAGCAGTTGATTGGCCTTTACACGGAGTTGAAAGAGCAGGAGAACATCAGCAAGTACACCGAGAAGCAGGAGCACACCCACCGTGGCAACGACTTTGGTGGCCAGAATGGTGGTGTCGGTCGTGGCTTGAAAGACAGCCTCGACGGCAAGCTTCGCAGGAAGTCGGGCCAGCAGCTCACTGCTTACGATCGGGGCATCTTCGGCGCCGAGGCTGACGACGAGGAAGAGACTGGTACAATTGACCATGCTCGCGCCTTGGAGCTTCTCAAGCAGGCAAGGTCTCTGCATGCTGAGAAGCACTACGAGGCCGCTGAGGAGATCTACGTCGATCTCTGGAACCAGCTGTCTATCATCTGCCGTAGCACCCTCAACACTGACTACCACGAGCTCAAGCTCGAGACCGTCAACTCCTACGCCGAGACTCTCAAGACGCAGAAGCGCGAGACTGAGGCGGCCAGCGTCCTTGTTCTGGTCTCTGAGGAATACCGCCACCACGAGCTTTCCTTCAGCGAGAAGGTCGTCAACAAGCTAGTCCAGTCTGCGCACACGCTCAGCTCTTTCGGTCACAAGAGTGCTGCGCTTAGCATCTACCGCCAAGCTCACTCCTACCAGAAGCACTTCAAGAAGGATTCGTCTAGCACCACTAGCAGGTTCGAGGAGTGGATCGAGCAGACCACTACCGAGCTGCTGCAGAGCGACAAGAACAGCGTTGAGAGCTCCACCTCGACTCAATCCCAGCAACTCCTGCTCAGGGAACAGATCTCCAGCCAGTCGAAGTCCATCGATGCTTCCACCATCTCCCGCATCCAGCAGGAGACCAAGTCGCTCATTGAGCGCCGCCAGTACGAGGAGGCCATCGAGATGATCCACCTCACTCTGCAGCGCACTTGGACATCGTTCCAATCGGAGTCTGTCTCCAACATCACCCTCTCCTCCACTCTCCTGCAGGAGAACCTTGTGCTTGTCGAGCAGCTCGCCCAGACCTACTTCGCGCAGAGGAAGATTGAGAAGGGCATTGACGTCTACCTTCGCCTCTTCCGTGCGGCTCTCACTTCACCCAAGGACCACAAAGACCTTCTTGAGAAGACCAAGATCCAACTCATCCACGTCTATGACAAGTATGGTTACCCCGACAAGTCCATCGGTGTGCTTCAGGAGGTCGTCGCCGTTTACACCCGCGTCTACGGCCCTACTCACGATGTGACCATCACCACGCTCTACCAGCTTGGCTCGAGGTGCCGTCACAACGCCCGTACTCACCCATACTGGATCGAGTACTACCAGACCATCGTCAGCGCTTTGACCAAGGACTCCAAAGAGGTCACCAGCACTTCTTTCGAGGCTGCCAACATTGTCGCAGACACGTACTGGCAAGAGCGCCGCTCAGTCGACGCTGTGTACGCCTTCGCGCTGCTCTGGGCAACCTTTGTCAACAAGACCAAGTCGCAGAAGGAGTTCTCTGACGCGGTCTTCGTGCAGAACCTGTACGACCGTTACCGTCAATCCCTTGAGGCTACTCAGGTTGACAAGCAGGTGATCTTCAAGATTACCGAAGAGTTTGCGGCCACCAGCAAATCTCAATTCGGCGCTGAGTCTGCTGTTGCCTACCAGGCGATTGCAACCTTGACCCAAGTTTCCGAGCACCTGGCCAAGTCTGACTCCAGGTATGAGAGCAAGCAGCTCCAGCTTATCCAGGAGCAGCTGCAGCACACTTCCAAGGACTCTGCCGAGAGCCGCAGCCTCAGGTCGCAGAAGACCAACATCTTCCGCAGGAGATTCGTCGAGCAGAAGGACGTTTCGTCCGAGACTCTCAACGAGGCTCGCTCGCTGTTCACCGAAGAGCTCAACGAGTCTCGCTCTTCTTACGGTTACGCTCATGAGTCGACATTGAACAGCCTACGCGAGGTCACCATGCTCGACTTCCGCCAGAAGAAGACCGAGGAGGCCATGAAGTCCATCAACGCCGCAGTCTCCGAGATCAGCTCCAGCGAGACGGTCTCCCAGGAGCAGGCCATGCAGTCCGCCCAGTCGATCGCCCAGATCTTCCAGGCCAGCCAGCAGACCGAGCGTGCGCAAGAGCTCATCCAGGACCTCCGCATGCAAGTCATTGCCAAGGAGAAGCGCGCGGGCTCTCGCTCTACCTTTGACATCACCCAGAAGAACGGCACCGCTGCTCTCATCTTCCTTGCCTCGCTTGAGTTCCACATGCGCACCGACCTGTCCCTCACTTGGTCCGAGATCTTCGCCGAGCTCCAGGCTGAGCGCATGTACTACGCCAACTTCAAGAAGATCATGTCCGGCCGCAGCGGTCTCGACAAGATCGTCATCGCCGCCGCCCCTCTGCGCTTCTTCCTGTTGAAGCGCAACCGCAAGGAGCAGGCCCACTCTCTCGAGCAGCAGATCGTGAGCTTGTTCCAACAGCGCGATCTGTCCGGCTTCACGCTCGAAGACAAGAACACCTCCCCGACGGTCTTCATCACCGGCATCCTCGACTACCTGGGCAAGAGGAAGAGCCCCGACTTCGTGCGCGCCGTCATCGTCGCCACAAACCGCAACCTCAGCAAGCTCGTCGGCTCCAACAAGTTCGCCGCCGCATACGACGTCGCCAACGTCGGCTTCAAGTACGCCCAGGTCCACCGCGGCTACGAGAAGCCCGGCGCGATCAGCATGGGCTTCGAGCTTGCCTCGCAGCTCGACGGCCGCGGCGAGAACAAGTGCCCCGAAGAAGGCCTGCGCAAGAAACTCCTTCAACTCTCCAACCGCATCGTCAAGGAGATCCTCACAATCTGCAAGGACCAGGATATCAACCTGGCCCAAGTCCAGCTCCCCGAACTCAACGAGCTCATCGCCCTGCTCGGCGAGCAAGGCGACTGGGAGACCCTCGAGTCCCTCCTCACCTCCCTCTGGAACACCCGCGAAGCCCAGCGCACCTGGCCCGCCGAGGCGCTGCTCAACCTGGGCCAGCGCCTCGTCTGCGCCCGCTACCTCGCCGGCCACCCCGTCAAAGCCATCCGCCTGTGCGAGGACATCTCCTACAACCTGCGCCGCGCCCACGGCATCTCGCACCCGGCCACCCTCGAAGCCTTCCAGATCCTGTCGCAGCTGTACACGTCCGCGGGCCTGTCGTTCCAGAAGAACGCGGCCAGCGACAAGAGCGCGGAAGCCATTGCCGCCGACTACCTCAAAAAGGCCGTCATCATCGAAGAGGACATCCTGCGCTGGTTCGTCGGCGAGGAGTCGGGCACCAACGACGACGAGGACGACACCGCGGCCGCGATCCTGGCCGAGCACGGCGTGCAGCTCAGCTCGCCTTCCGAGGAGTCGGAGGAGAAGAGCGTGGACCGCAGCGCGGAGGTCAAGACGCACTTGCACTTGCTCAAGCTGGCGTTCCAGCGCTACGGCCAGTGGCCCAAGGCGTATGGCGTGTACGCGCAGTTGAACGCGGATGTTTTCGCGAGCTATGGCGGTGCGCTCAAGGGCGCTGAGGGGGTTGAGAAGTGGAGCGCTAAGGGCTTTGGTGCTGGCAAGGCTGAGAGTGGTGAGGGTGCTTTCACTGCGCCCAAGCAGTGGGATATCATTGCGGTCAACTAAGATGTTGATGGCGATGGGAGATGATTGGTGGTGATGATGATGATGAGTAGTCGTTTTGGCGACTTTTGCTTTCTTTTGGCTTTCTTGCCATACTTCTTCTTCTTGTGTCCCTTTTCTTTTGTTGAAAGATGGGGAGTTGTTCTTTTTCTAATCGTTCGATACCATTCTCTTGGTCATAGCCTAGTTTCTTCTGTTCGGCGTTGGTGGTTGGAGCAGCTCATCTTTATTGGTAATTAGTCGAATACAATCATGATACCTTCACACTTCATATTTCGAACTCGTGACACAACATGTGCATCATAGACAACTTGTCCACCAGGTCACCTTCTCTCTACCATTCTGGACCTCGCGTTCAATCACTGAGCTCAACTGTGCATTTTGATCGCATTGTTCATCATACGTAACGTGCCTCATGTATCATCAGCTTCGTCCACCATCCATCCACCATCCATCCACCCACCTACAACTCAACCGGGTATTCGACCGTCTCGATCTTCTCCGGGTACTTCATATCATTCTGCCTGCGCACCTCGTCCATCGTCTTCATGATAACCAAACTCTCCTCCAAGCTCTCATACTGCCCTTCCTTCCTACCCTCACGAATAGCATTCGCACACTCGTCAGCCTCCCAGTACATCCCCTGACCCTCGCCCTCGGACTGCCAGTCGCCGCCGAACCCGTTCTTCCACCCACTGCCTTTACCTGGACCAGGGAACTCCCAGTTCTTCTCCTCGACAGTCCCGTCTTTGAGAACGAGCTTGGTGCGCGAAGGGCGGAACGCAGGGTGCCAGATCTGCACCTCGCCCTCGGAGCCTTGCACGCGGATAGCCGGACCAGCAGTGCCCTTGCCGTCCGGGTCGGCGGCCACGCGCATGCTGGTGGTGGCGATACCGTGGGCGTCGCCGCCTTCTTCGCGCGGGAAGGTCAGAAGCATGCTGGTGTGCTCGTCGGCGCCGGTCTTGTACTTCCGGATCGCACCCAGAACGCTCGGGGCTTGCGGGTTCTTTTGCGTCGTGTAGAGGGTTTGGAAGACCCAGGTCAGGGCGTAGATTCCGAGGTCGAGCAGGGCGCCGCCGGCGAGGTCTGGGTTTACCATGCGGTGCGAGTCGGCGAAGGTTTCTTCCGGGGCCATGGACATGCTGAGGTCGGCGGAGGTGCGGTAGACGGTGCCGAGTTTGCCTGAGGTGATGGTGTCGCGGACGTAGATTGAGAGGGGGAAGTAGCGGGTCCAGACCTGCGGAGAGTGTTAGTGAATTCGTGTTGAGTGTAGGAGATAATTCTCATTTGAAGACGGAACGAAACATACAGCCTCCATCAAGAAAACACCCTTCTCCCTCGCAATCTTGATCAACGTCTCCAGCTGCTTGGCATTGGTCGTGAAAGCCTTCTCGCACAGCACGTTCTTGCCGGCCTCGAGACACAGGCGTGCATTCTGGTAGTGGTGGCTGTGGGGAGTGGCGACGTAGATGATGTCGACGTTGGGGTCTTGGACGAGCTCCTTGTACGAGCCGTACGCTTTGGCACCCTCAGGAGCGCGGACCTCTTTGAGGAAATCTTCGGCGCGCTTTGCGGATGAGGAGGACGCGGCTGCGACGACCTTGTGCTCAATGTCGTTGACGCCGCGTGTCTCTGGGTTGGGCCAGAGGTCGCGGGCGAAGCTCTCTGCGATGCCGCCGGTGGCGAGGATGCCCCATTTGAGCTGGAATTTGGACATGGTTGAGTGAGCTGAGTGTTAGTTGGGATGATGAGACAGAGAGATGGTGGTGGTGGAAGAGATCAAGGGAAATGTAAAGGCGAGAAGATGATGTTACGTTTGAGGACGTCACGGCATTTGAACAGCAGCGGCACCTCACCTCATGCTTGAAGGTCCAAGCGAAGTCGCTCTGCGAGCTCATGAGCTTATCCATTTTGAATCTCTCTATTTGCCGGTAATTGCAGCAAGGTGCTCTTGTGGACATTCATTTACCCGGTCGTCTTTCAAAGATAAATCCAACAGCCTGACATTTTTTCCTAGCCTTCAGGCACATCGGCATCTTCTTCCGTTACCTAAACACAGCTCGACCAAAGAGGAAGGTGGGACCTTGTAATGGCATACGTCATAGAGGGTCTAAGGCGGGGCTCGTTTGTCCGATGTTGTTCGATTCCTCTTGTTGAGATGGAACATGTGTTTGTCGACGTCAAACTATCAGGCGAGACCGAAGAGATAGTATATGGATGGACCTGAGTGCAAGACAGTATTTGGATTGCTATGTGGTGATGGTATCAGCGGCTTTCGTACATCAGACTTGTCCCCGTTGCGGAGATATACCAAAATATCCATTTGAGTATCTCACTGGATAAAGCATTCCTACGTATGTGGTGGTGGTATCAACGGCTTCCGTATATCGAGAAAACCTTTGCACCGGTGAGATGAGACGAAATCACGCAACGTGAATCGAAACACTTCACTCGGTCGAACCTTTGCAAGCGGTAGTTTCAGCAGCTTCATCACATCATGCACATGCTAGCACCAGTGAGAGTCGAGATATAGTAAAACTTGCTCATAATCCATCAAGGTACCTAAGTACGGGAAAGCTCATAAAGGTGAACACCATCCCTCGCCTTTCGACACATCTCCTCCACTTTTGTTTCTCCTTTTCTGGCCCGATTCCTGGCAAACAAAACAAAAACACGCGTTGGTATCAAAGAAGCTTTCGTAACATGATTGTCGACACGCCTCGGTCATCCACATCGTCAGTTCGATGACATGACAGTCATCTATGAGGCCTTGGAGCAGCCGCTGCAAGCGCACTTACCGGGCTCGCAGGGGCACTTCTCGTCAGTGCCGCCGCAGTTGCACTTGGTCTTCTTCTGGCCGTCGACCTCGACGAACTCCATTTCGGCCTCCTCAGCAGTGCGAGTGGTGGACTTGACGTCGCTGTTCTTGGGGCAGCTGTTGCAGTCGCACTTGCCAGCAGCGCACTGGCAGATGTTGCCCTTGGCGCCGCAATTGCAGGCAGTGCGGTTGGTGCCGGCGACGTTGTGCAGACCCAAGTCGTCACCCTTGCCGGTCTTGAGGCCAGCGAGGTGCTTGGCCTCGTTGTGCACATCAAGGACCTGCTTCGAGCCTTGCTCGTAGAAGGCGCGGATCTTCTGGCCGGTCGGGGTCTCGGCGGCCTTCTCGAAGTAAGAGGACAGACCTCTCCAGCCCTGGTTGGCCTTCTGGGAGAGGCCGTACTGCTGGTCGAGGGCCTGGGCCTTCTCGGTCGCTCTGTACTTGGCGTCGAACTGCTGCAGCGTGGCAGTGAAGCGGTTGGAGACGCCGTGCTGCTGGTCGAGCGCGATTGCCTTCTCGATGGCCTTGTCCGAGACCACGTAGCCGTGGGCGAGGTACTCGGCGAAGATGCGGCTCCTGGGCTTGTCCTCTTGTGCGATGTCTTCAGGGGAATCGCCCTCGGAGTGGGCGGCGGTCTTGCCAGGGGCGATGGCGTCGAGGTCTGAGGCGGAGGTCACATGGACCTGGTTGGCGCCCAGCTGGGTGTTGTCAAGGAGGAGAGCGGTCTTGGCGGCGGTGGCCTTTTCGAAGCTGACGGCGTATGACTTGGTGGTATCGTCTGAGGACTTGGGTTGAAGGGTGAGGTCGGAGATCTTGCCGCTGGGAAGGTGTTGGTATGGCTGCGTTTGCGTTTGTGTTGATGCCTCTCAGTGGCACAATCGGCTGGGACAGGCTGCTTCCATCGTCGCCCAAGTCTGTCGCAGTCGATCTGTCCGCCGAGAGGATGCTCATGGGAGCAGCTAGAGAAACTTACCAAAAGCTGAAGAAGTCCCTAACTTCCTTCTCAGTGGTCTCGTGGGCAATGCCCTTGACGTTGACTGTGTTGCCTCCGGAAGACATGATTGCTGTTTGTTCGAGTGTGCGGTGTGTGAAGGTAAGTTGCGTAGTAAGTAAGGTTTGTGGGGTGGTAGAAGTCGAAGTGTGAGATGTATGTGTGTGAGTCTGCAGTGTGCAAGAGGCAATGGTGTCGTTTATAAACAAGCTTGCGTGGTTTCTGCGTTTCCCCTCTATGTGACGCCCTCCTTGCTCGCTCCCCACCGCACAAAACACTCGTACGTCATGCCCTGTGGCTGTGAGCGTGGCGTTTCTCAATCACAAGCCGATGACACGCCTTCTAGAGGTCACCACCAACTTCTGCCTGTATCGTTGATTCGTGGTACCGTATGACGATGTTCACTGGTGAGGTTGGATCGTATCTACACAGCATTGCTATACGCTCGAAGCCTCATAGATCAATTGCAAACTTGAGATTTTCATGATATTCTTGTCTCTCATTATGTAGGGCGAACTCATCCCGACTCTGATTGATCGTGCAGATGGCTTAACGCTTGTCTCACACATGTGAGAGCCTAGATTATTCATTCGAATCGCCACGCCATCAGTAAAAAGCTGCCGCCTATCTCGGGTGCCTATTGCTGACATGATCGACAAAGCAGGCCTAGGGTTCCTACTGTAGACCAAGCGTGGCACATGCAAATGTCTTTGATCGAAGTGACTTCCATTGCTATCTTTCCAATTGCCATGCTATACCATAGCATACCCCGTATAATTTTATGAACGCCACGCTCCGTGCATCCTGCTGCTTTTTCTCGTGGCTTGATCTTTTTCATTTATACCATCAAGTCCTCCCAACGCCTCATGCCATCATGTGTCTTGCAATACGGATTCCAATATCCTGACATTTAGTTGCCGTTGGTCTGCTTGCTCTTGACCTCCCTCCTCGTCCTGACTGCCTCAGCGAGCTGCTCGAGAACATCGACAGTAGTTTCCCAGTCGATGCAAGCGTCAGTAATGCTGACGCCCCTCTTCAGGCCTGCGGGACCCTCGGCGGGAACCTTTTGTGCGCCCTCGTGAATGTTGCTCTCAATCATGACACCGACAATGCCATCCTGGCCCTCACGGATCTGGTCGCCGACAACCTTGGCAACCTTGGGCTGGTTCTTGTGGTCCTTGAGCGAGTTGCCGTGCGAGCAGTCGATCATCATGACGGGGCGCTGGCCCTTGGACTCGAGCGCCTTGCGGGTGGAGGCAACGCTCTCAGGGTCGAAGTTGGTGCCCTTGGTGCCGCCGCGGAGGATGATGAAGCAGTCGGGGTTGCCACCAGTCTTGGTAATGGCTGCGAGACCCTGCTTGGTGACACCCATGAAGTGGTGCTTGGCAGCGGCGGATCCAATGGCGTCCACGGCGACGGTAAGACTACCGTCGGTGCCGTTCTTGAAGCCCATAGGGAAGGACAGACCAGAGGCCAGCTCACGGTGGAGCTGCGACTCAGTGGTGCGAGCGCCAATGGCACCGAGAGAGATGAGATCCGCGAGGAACTGAGGGGAGATGGTGTCCAGCATTTCCGAGGCAATGGGCATGCCCTGACCGGTCAGATCGCAGAAGAGCTGGCGGGAGACGCGCAGGCCCTTGTTGATCTTGAAGGACTCATCGATGTCCGGGTCGTTGATCAGGCCCTTCCAGCCGACAGTTGTGCGAGGCTTCTCGAGGTAGGCGCGCATGATGATGCAGAGGTCGCCACGGAGCTTGTCGGCAAGCTTGACAAGGCGCGAGCAGTATTCGACGGCGCACTCGGGGTCGTGCATGGAGCAAGGGCCGACAACGACAAGGAGGCGGTCATCGCGTTGCTTGATGATCTCGATGGCTTCTTTGCGGCCTCTGAGGACGGTGGGGATGGAGTTCTTAGGAGCAGGGATCTCGGATGTGAGGAGTTGAGGCTGGATGAGAGGGTCGTAGCCGAGGACTGAGCAGTGATTATTAGTGTGTTGTATAGTTGGTGGATGGCGACGAAGGGCGTAGCATACCCCTCGCGTCGTCGACGACGTCGCTGATGTTGACGCTCATTGTGTGTGAGTTTGATTTGGGGATTTGTATTAAGGCTCAACAAGCGAATGCTGCGCGAGATAATTGGCCGGGCAAGTAAAGTGAAGCGTGAAGAGTGAAGGGTGGGTGGGTGTATGTAAACGACAAGACAAGGACAACAAGGCGGTCGGCCAACGAGTGACTGCAACTTTTTTGCTGAGATGGCGGGGTTTCGCTGCACATCACAGCACCACAGCACCTCGACCCGGACAGCAGGGTCCTAGATCGGCCCGTAGCCCCACTCGCAGTCGAGCCTTGCCGTGCTTCTTGCATCGCCTCGACCAGTTCCCGTTTCCAGCTCACGCACTGCACTCTACCGCATTCGCTGCTCCCCGTGTGCATATCATCCCTTTCACGTGCATTCAACTTTGCATCTGCCCGCGGTGACGAGACACCGTTATCGAGTCGTGCCTCAGCGACCGACCGACCGACTTCACTGCCCTTCACCTGCTATTCCGCATGTTTGCCGTGCCACTGCTGGCTTTGTGAGCCGGCTGCTCCCATTTGTAATCTGGCACTTCGTTTCTCGTCATCACCACAGTCCTCACAAAACATCTTCTCCCATACCCTCAGCCTTGCCACAGTCCTGGCCGAACACTCCCATCACCATGCAGGCTGCTCCCACCAGGAAACGCAGGCGTAGCACTGACGATGATGCAGACGGGCAATCCGAGCCTGTCGACAAGGTATACGAAGATCGACACCCTGAAGACGGCCATATCAGATTCACTGACACCAAACCCAGAAAGCACGTCCCACCCTGGTGTCCTCGAACTCGGACTCTCTATGGCAACCTCAGGATTTCTACAGCAGCCCATCCCGCTCTTATCACTCGCAGCAGTACAAATATGACAGCGATGACCAGTCCTCCATGCTCTCTGAGCCTGGTAGCCCACAGGTCCTCTCGGCCGATGAAGAAGATGTCGACATGATGTTCGACGAATCTGATTCGGCTTCCTACTCGCAACCCGCAACCCGCACTCGCAGCCCGGGCTTCCCTGCCAGTCCTCTTCGTACGTCTTGGAAAAACCAATCTCAATCTGGGAATCGCATCCCAACTCCTATGAACCCTCGACCTCAGACCAGCCCTGTACAGACTCACATTCGCCGCCGTCACCCACAGGAAAATCATGCTGGCGATCGCCTTGACGTACCCTCTCCTATAGACGAGGACGAGGTCCCCACGCCACCCTCCGCCGCAGAAGCCGCCGGCTCGCAGCTCGAGCTTCTCAGTGTTAGTGACGTTGAGATGCAAGGTGTTGAGGGCAGTGATGAATACAGTCATTCGACTGGGCAGATCCCTCGGATTGCTGGGTCACCGTCTCATGGCGATGTGAGCCAGCCTCCGAGCTCACCCTTCGCTTATGGGCCCGGATCCATGATGGTGCGGAAGCAGAGACAGCGTAGCGGAGCGCTGAGTGCAGCTGGCTATGGCTCGCCTATGAGGGACGCCAGTGCATACCTGCCAGCTACTCATCAGGGAGATCCAAACTCTGCGGCAAACAAGCGTGGCATTAGCATGGGCTACAGACCGGACTGTGAGAAATGCAGGCTCAAAGTTCCTGGTCACATGAACCACTTCTTCTAGAGGTGCGAGCGACAAACGACCTCCGACACACGCGACATCTGACTGGCAAGTCTTACTTGCAACAAAGTCAACCTTTCTTATCCTGCTTTTCCTTTGCATTTTGTCTGAGCGTGTAAGAAGATACAGCACAGACTCTACATTCACAGCTTTGATTTACGAAGCGACGGTGCTCCTTTGTTTTTGGTTTTGGTTTCCTTACTTTAGGGGAACTGGACGGTGTGTCCAAGGTCACAAGACTGCAAAGGGTGGGATTTCTTCTCAGGATTGGGGATTAGGCGTTCAGCGTTTTTTTTCGTTGGTAATGATAGTCATACTCAAAGGTTCTCGCCCACAGCAAAGACATGGATGAGCAAGAAAGAAAGTTAGCCGTCAACCTGAAGGAGTATCATGGTCTCGCTAACGCTTGAGCGACATGGACTGCTCGCGTTCGCGTGTCTCCGTGCCTCCAAGCTTTCCACAGCCAAGGCATTCGCAGACACCACGGTCGGCAATCTCGCTGATTTGATATTTATACTTTCCGCACTACCCGATCGCCACGTGATCGGAGCCGCCGCTCAGATGGGTCGGAAATAATCTTAAACACTCCCATTGGCTTACGCACGGATAGTGGAGTTCGAGATATCGGGGTAAAGAGGGGCGAGGCGAATGGGGAAGAGGTTGGCTTTTGGTATCGGACGGCATCTGGGGCATCCAAGCAAGCATCCTGCGGCTGGCATGTCGCATGGGCAGTCTCCATTCGCAAACCAAGTATTAGTGTTTCCTCTTGCTTTCTTATTCTTTCTTCTAATCCCTCATTTTCCTCTCGAACTACGAGGACAGCTGACTGTAGGAACATCTCTCTTGTCATCTCTTACCAGAGCCAGCAGGCTGATACACGACTACACTACACCACATACGCGACAACGGAGTCTTAAGAGGCTATCTCCACCTAACACAAATCGACACATAGCCAACCGCCACGATGAACCGCGACAGCAACGACAAGCAGGCGGTTAAGCTTACGGGCGAGGAGATCGCAAAGCATGTCACCAAAGACGACTGTTGGGTCATCGTCCATGGCAAAGGTAAGCCCAGCAAGCACTCAATGCCATGACACGATCACCAACTAACATCTCTCACCTCCCAGCCTACGATGTAACGGAATTCATGCCCGAGCACCCCGGCGGCCCCAAAATCATCCTCAAGTACGCCGGCAAAGACGCCACGGAAGAGTACGAGCCCATCCACCCGCCAGACACCCTGGACAAGTTCCTCGACAAGAGCAAGCACTTGGGCGAAGTAGACATGCAGACCGTGGAGAAGGAAGAAAAGGAAGAGGACCCAGACGAGATTGAGAGGATGAAGAGGGTTGAGGTCATGCCGATTCTGGAGCAGTGCTACAACCTGATGGACTTTGAGGCGGTGGCGAAGAGGGTGATGAAGAAGAATGCTTGGGCTTACTATTCGAGTGGTGCTGATGATGAGATTGTGAGTACTGGACTTGACTTGACCTTTGGCAGTTTGCGTGTTACTGGCTTACACTCCAATAGACCCTCCGCGAGAACCACTCCGCTTTCCACAAAATCTGGTTCCGCCCTCGGATCCTCGAAGACGTCGAGCACATCGACACCTCGACCACAATGCTCGGAACCAAAGTCTCGATCCCGTTCTACGTTACAGCCACGGCCCTGGGCAAACTCGGCAACCCGGAAGGCGAAGTCGTCCTAACCCGCGGCGCCCGCAAACACAACGTCATCCAAATGATCCCAACACTGGCATCCTGCTCCTTTGACGAAATCATGGACGCCGCCGAGGGCGACCAGGTCCAGTGGCTGCAGCTGTACGTCAACAAGAACCGCGACATCACCAAGCGCATCATCGAGCACGCCGAGAAGCGCGGCTGCAAGGGCCTCTTCATCACTGTTGATGCGCCTCAGCTCGGCCGCCGCGAGAAGGACATGCGATCTAAATTCTCGGACGTCGGCTCGAACGTGCAGGACACCAGCAAGGACAATGTCGATCGCTCGCAGGGTGCTGCGCGTGCTATCTCGTCGTTCATCGATCCCGCGTTGTCGTGGAAGGATATCCCTTGGTTCAAGAGTGTCACCAAGATGCCCATCATCCTCAAGGGCGTGCAGCGGGTTGAAGACGTCATCCGCGCCATCAACGTCGGCTGCGACGGTGTCGTCCTCTCCAACCACGGCGGTCGTCAGCTCGATACCGCTCGCTCTGGCATCGAGATCCTCGCCGAAGTCATGCCCGAGCTCCGTCGTTTGGGTCTGCAGGACCAGATCGAAGTCTACATCGACGGCGGCGTGAGGCGCGCGACAGACATTCTTAAAGCGCTCTGCCTTGGTGCCAAGGGTGTGGGCATTGGACGGCCGTTCTTGTACGCCATGTCTGCTTATGGCTTGCCTGGTGTTGATCGCGCGATGCAGTTGTTGAAGGACGAGATGGAGATGAATATGCGTTTGATCGGTTGCAGGACTGTGAGTGAGCTGGGGCCCGAGTTCATTGATACGAGGGCGCTGAGCATGCATTCGGTTGCTGTGCCGAGCGATACGTTGGGTTTGAATGTTTATGATCCGTTGGCTGGGCCGAAGGAGAAGGTTAGCTCGAAGTTGTAGGGGCTGTCAACGAGGGTGGGATGTAGTGACGTTCCACCTGTGGACACTAAGACGACAAACAGATGTATCATCATCCAGGGATTCGTTCTCGAATACAAACAGAAAAAGTGTAATTCTCGAAAGACTAACTGATGGACTGGCTGTTCCTCCAGGCTTCAGGCACCACGTCCAAGTTGGGCTTTGTGTCTCCAGTGCCAGCTGCGGTGTGCTTCGCCCTAATTGTTATCCCAGTGCAAGACACACCTCAGGCACTTAAGCGGACAATCAACGAGAGGTACTTTACTCGCCAATCTCCCGTTGTATGGGCAAAGAGCGACGTCATGCAAAGCTCGCTCCGTCGCAGCTACGGTTACGGTTTACGGTGATGGTGAATGTGTGATCGCGTGATGTAAGCTTGCCCATGGATTGAGGCTGGACAAAGGCTTGGCTGCAGTCTAGCAAGCCAGCCAAGCCAGCGCCTTAGATTCCTTGGATTGGGTGGTGAGGCAGGACAAAGCTTGGCTGCAGTCTAGACAGCCAGGCCCCATTTTATCGTGCTGTGGTGACCCGGTCGAGGCCTCTCAAGAAGTAGCCGTCAAGGGGCTTTGAAATCGACCACCAACGGGTCTTAATCGACCCCCTGACGGGTATTAGTTTGTGAGCTACATAGCCAGATCTCGCTAGTATAAAGTTCGCAAGCTTGTTCTATGTTCATTCTTCTCGATTCAGAAGCATCTTATCGATGATTGTAGTCGCTCGCCATAAGAAAGCAAAGTATCGCTGGCATGAAGTGAAGCACAGTTTTCTAAGAGTATGACAGATCTTTTGGGTTATAGTTTGTGGTTAAATGTGCCCAGAGGTAGGTGCCTTCGCCTACAATTCTGTTGGAGCATCAAGTTTGCTCTATCTCGCATAGGTTTCTGAGGGCGAACGGCCTTCAAACTAGAAGTCCCGGGGAGGTCGATTGAGATCCGCAGGGTGTCGATTTTCTACGAACCACGGAGGCTTTTGATCAATTATCAATCCTTGTGGACTTCTAGGGAAGGATACGCGATTCCCAGTTGAAATACTTTAGAACCCCTTCTAATGCGTGTCAGCAGCATCCCACCATGCACCTCTGCCGAAGACATGCACAGGGCAGCAATAAATGACAGTTTTTGTCTATAAGATGTCGTTTCTCTCGAAGGCTTTGGTCAACATTTGAATGATCACGTCCAAGATTTCGCTGTGCACTGCATCAAAACAAGCTCCTATCGATACCGACACCTCAATCTCTCAGTCGGGCCAACATGGTCCATTTCAACACCCAACACTTCGTGCTGCTAGTGCTCTGCACAGTCGCCGTTACCTCCGCTCAAAACCAAATCCGTTCGATCAATGTTTCAGATTGCTCAACTTCTACCGCTATGACGAAGTCGCCGGCGCTGTCTATCGTCCCAATCTCATCATCGACCTTCGAGCCTGCGAGAGTTATCAACGTCGACAACGCTGAGGTCAAGTCGTCCCCGACAGCAATCGCGAAGGTTTCGGTTCGCGCCAACACTACGGTCTCCACAGCAGTTCCCGACGCGGTCCGAGCCTCTGCATCTACCGGCGCCCAAGCACCTTCGACGCTAGCACCACGCCCAGCGACTCTGACAACTTCGACCTCCGAGGCGGCGGCGGCGAGAATTGTTACGCACTCGCAGACAGAGACTTTGGACGACCACGCCCTATCACCATCCACACCAAACACCAGCCCCTCCGTCACAGAACTGCCGGAGACCGAGACCGAGGCGGCCGATTCTAGGTCTCATGCGGAGCCAGACGCTTCACTTGAGATCGCATTCCTCGTTCTTGGAGCTTTGCTTGCGTTAGCAAGCGTCGTCATCGCTATCTTTTTCGGTTATAAGCAACTCAGCTATATGAGAACCCAGACCCATACCGGGCGCGACGATGTTCACGATATCGGCAGCGGTGTTGATTTAGAGATGGGCCCGGTCGTTGTCCCGGGTGATGCTAGTGACGAAGTCGGTGCTGCTACCGATATAGCAGATCCTAAATCTCAAACTTCTTGAGCTTGCGACTATATGTTGGACTGGCGTGGCAGGCAACAAGTCAAACGATTCGTCGCTAAGAAGTTGCGACTCGCTAAATCTTAGCGGATCCGTCTTTCCCGTTCGCAAACACGGCGGATTTACTTGATATGGGTGGCGTTCTGATGAGAGACAAGAGGACCGCTGGAATTTCAAGGTGTTGCTTCTTTACGACATGACCAGTGTATTGGATTGATTCGGTAGCGTTCGAGCGACGACAGCAAAGATTCGAAGGAATTCCTGACTAAATCAGTAAACATGTCCGGCGTATGGCGTCCGAGTCGGACTATGTGCTTTGAGTCCAGCTTGGAAGTAAGCTCGAGTGTTTTTCCCTCCATCCTGAGCTTCGCCTTGAGGTCTCAACATAGATAGATACATGTAGATAGATAGACATACCCAAGGTACCTAGTACCTAGTACCTAGGTAAGCGAGCTTGACATAACTCGGGCAATTCGACACTCTTCCGAACTTCGTCCATCAACCTTTTGCTCCGAAAGTGTCCTCTTCTTCGTCTTTCTCTTCTAAATTCTCGCAGATTGTCCATAAATTGATTCAGCAACGTTCAGAGTTCACAGAGACACCAAAAATTACACGTGAAGGTAACGGAACCACGAAACATGAGAATCCAAGTCTCGCTATTGTTTGCAGCGGCTGCTGCCGCCGGCGCTAGCTTTGGTGGACCCTCCAACGCAAAGGCGCTCGAACCAAACCTTACCGCCCAACTGGTGCCGCTATCAAGCAGAGACGGACCTCCATCACACTCGATCACGGGAACTCCAGCCTTCGAGCCCACGAGCTCTTCTCTTCATCCGAGAGCGCAAGGCGCGACTTCACCCTCGTCGATACGCGACACGAGCATCACGACCGCAGACGCGCCCCAGAAGGAGACCGAGACAGTCGAAACACAGTCTCATGCGGAGCCCGATGCATCTCTCCAGATCGCCTTTCTGGTCCTGGGGGCTTTACTCGCCTTGGCAAGCGTCGTCGTCGCTGTGTTCTTCGGCTACAAGCAGCTCCACTTTATGAGAAGGCAGTCAAGCATCGGGCACGACAACAATGTTCACGACAACCCCAGCAGCGGTGTTGATATAGAAATGGGCCCGGCTACGGATCGCAGCGGCCCAGCGCGTCCTAGTGCACAACCTTCTTCGACTAACCAAGTCCCCACTGGGTTCGCACACCTCCTCGATCAGCTCAAATCTATATATGCCGCAGTCAGCTCTCCCATCTCGAGACACGAAGGCCAGCCATCGCTGCCGAATCAGGATCCGGCGCCTGTACATGAGCGTCTATCTGCGCCGGTAGAGACTTCGCAGGGTCATCAGGAAGTGGATGCGACACTCCCGACCGCGACACAACGCATCTAGCCAACAGAATTTAGGATGCAACGCCAGGATACATGTTCTTAGGCTGTACGAGATTGTGAGTCTCTGACCATCGTCAAGATACATCATCGACATGACTAACGTTGCGCTGCCAGGCTCCACGGACACTAGCACCACCATTCAAATGTTTCCTATGGTCACGGGTCTTATTTCCTTGCAAAGATTGATCTGAAAATATCTCTGGGCGGCGCTCCTCTATGATCTAACGAGTATGATTATTACTAGCATTATTATGAGCAATGAACGCGATTTTGTGTCTACACGCTCACACGGCCACGCAAGTAAAACAGTCTAGGGCCGTCAGAGGGCGCTCCAGGCTGATGACTGAGAGCGCATCAAGAGGGTATCAACTATATGTAACCCACCCTCCACCTCAAAAGATTGCAGTGCCGAGCTCCCAATCTCGCTTTGCAGAGGCTTGACGGCGATACACACGCTAAACAAGAGCGCAGCATCACGGTCAACGTGTCAACATGTCCGACAGGTCTGGGCGCGAGCTCTAAACAATGCGCATGGAAGTCCACGCTTCTGCTCAGGCTTTCTCACACCACTCCTCCAAGAACTCATGCAAAGCCTCCCACGCAACACCCCTTCGCATCCCCGTCTCGTCGTCCCAGCTCGAATGCAAACCGACTACTTCACCGCTCTTGGCATCGATAATAGGGGCTCCGCTATGGCCCCAATACGTCCAGCAGTCGTGTTGCAACGCTCCAATTTCTGAGTTGTCTTGCACATCCTGGTCGGATGCAAGTCCGTGGTAGTAGCCACGCGAGACGTGCAGAACGTCGTAGTCTGTCAACACAGGTTGTGATGAGTCGGCTGCTTCAAGATCTTCGGACCCGGGGTGGCCGATGCAAATGAGACGTGTTGTCTGTTTGCTACCTGGAGCGAACAACGGAGTTTCACTCGCGATTTCCGCGAAAGAGAACAGCATGGGCGACGCAGGGGAAGACGACGCATCTGCGTGATCATCTGCTAATCGACCCGCGGCGGTAATGCGCAACAATGCCAAATCTCTCTCCTGATCCCAAGCGACGCACTCCGCTCGTGCGACTTGGCCAGAGGAGAACAAAAGCCATGTCGGTTTGGCCGCGGCGTACTCTTCTGGAGATTCGGCGACACAATGTGCGCAAGTGAGCACGAGTCCCGATGCGGAGATACACACTGCCGTTCCTGCTTCATGCTGCGCAAAGACTAATGTCGCACGCGCGGCGGCTGCTAAATTTTTTGATCTTTTAATGAGTTTTGTGATCGAGTTGGCTGCTTGGGATGGCGATGAGAGGAGTCTCTCCCGTTTTGAGTTGAGAGTGACGAGCTCTTTCCTGGAGAGTCCGGTTGTGGTGGTGGTCAGTATGTTGGGCAAGACCTCGACTGGTATAGTGTCTTGTCGCTTCAGCTGGAAAGTCTGGTGAATAGGCTCAGACTCACGGAGCGGGCTTTCCAAGATACCTGCTTGCTCATGGCGGCGGTGCGAGCGTAGAACTCGGGCCATCGTTGCTCAGTATCCGCGACTATCCCTGGTTCCTGTAAGATGATGTCTCCAGAAACATAAGCAATTTATGGAGTTCGGGGGCATGAGCTTCTGACAAGAGATCCTGACCATCTCCAGGGACACATCTCGAGCTTCTGGTGTTGGGCAACAGGCTCCAAGCAATGAAGAAGTTCGCTTATGTATTGCCGAGGGCGCTTAGCTCTTGGCAAGCACGCTGAGTGTTCAGAGCGAGTACATGATGCAGTACGAAGTATCGCGATTCCTGTTTCGTCGACAATGTGATCGTTGTACATGTAGTCTATTCAGATTAGCAGATGAAAAAGTCACCTAAAGCAATTACGGCTCCATACCACTTAGTAGGAGGAGGGTGGTCTCACACGATTGGTTGTGATCATGGACCAAACAACGCAGGCACGAAGCGAGTATGATGAGATCTACCACTGCTCAAGCAACGGAAGTATGTTTACGCACTTGGGCCTAGTGAACAAATTAGTGCCGTGAGTATATGATCCTACAGTACCTGTTAGCTTAGAAGCAGCGTTCTGCGGTTTACACTGTAAGCACGAGACTTCAACAGCGATAACATAACAGCGATAACATAACAGCGATAACATAACAGCGATAACCATCGCAGCCAAGGCGAACGTGCGACATGACGGCGTGTCACCATCTCAGGCCTGTAGATGATGTGAGGATAATGGGCTTCGATGGTACACGAGCAGAGCGGTGACGTAGTAGCTCCGTGTGATCAATAGGTGAGCGGCTTCAACGAAAAAGCCGCCAGAGAGACGATAGAGAGTGCCGGAGGGTCGACCGCGGCGTTGTGTAACGTCTGCGTGCGGGCGGGCGGGATGCAGACCCTAGTCGACAGTCAGGCCATGCAACGCCTTGTTGGGCGAGCCGGCAAATCAAGTAGTGGATGCGTGCCAACCAAGCCATCAAATGATGGGATCGTGAAAGGGGACATGTCAGCGCCAGTCTAGGTACCTTATTTCGCCTGGGGCTGTGTTTAGGCCAGAGATAGACGTACATAGCGAGGACCGGGTAATAAATACGATCCAAATGTCTCTCTCAAAACTGATTTGGAAAGAATCTGTAGCGACGTCCAGCCCTCCCAATACAAACCTCAACCCACGCATCTCTGCCTCGTTGTTAGATTTGGCGACATGGTCCAGCTCAAGGTCCATTACGTCTTGCTGGCGCTCGGCGCGGCTGCCGCCAACTCAGACCGACACCAAGTCAGTTCGCTCGCTGTGTCGCATCGCAGCACTCTGACCACCTCTGCAAAGACGCGAAAGCATCTCATCACCACACCCGCGCAAGTAACCACCTTGAGTGAAGCGACCACCGTCAATGTCGATGTCGCGTTTCATCGACGTGTAGTGTTCACGAACAACATTTCGAAACGCGCCAACACCACGGCTCCAATATTCGGCTCCACACCAGGTGCGGATGCGGTCCGAGCCTCTGCTGGCGCCCGCGAATGGTCTTCCATCTTGGATAAGGTCGTTATGGCTCTGCTTGGCTTGACGAGTATCGTCGTCGCTGTGGTTCTCGGCCGTAGGCAGCTCCGAGCCATGGGAGTCCAACTGCAAACTCTACTCGATACCGCCCACAGATGTCCTCGTGTTGTCAGTGTCGGGATGAACGATCTGGAAAGCGGCCAACACGAATCTGATCTCGACGGCGATCGTATTGTTCGGTCCGAGATCACTAGCGTGGACCCTCGACGGGCTGGTCTAACCAACGACTCGGCTGGCTTCTTCCTTCCCGAACCTCAACCCCATGTCGTCGGCGATGACCAACTGGCACAACCCGTGAGGGACCACGAGCAGCCCACCATCCAGCCTCGAGGACTGGCGGACGGGGATGACTCTTCGCACGGCGGGCTCGAACCGTGTGAGGATGAAGGTCAGACGACTGGAGCCATGCCCACTGCAATCATTTGCAGCCAATCTGGCCGTGGTCGTCAGGACACCAGAAGTCTGAACCTCGATAACCCCAAGGCTTTACACCCCGATGACCGTGAGTCACACCCTCTCGTGATAGCAAGTATAAGCATCCGCTGACCTTTCCATGACAGGCCGCTGCTCGATATGAGCGCTTCCTTTTCGAGCTGCGGGACCGACGTAGACACGCACACCGTCGCACAGCAGCGGTGATGTGTGACGAACGAGAGAGAAAGATGCGAATATCTGGGACGACATTTGATGTCTGTATTTTATGGTATTCATGATTGTCATGATTCGATATTGATCATGCAGCCTTGGGCGATGACAGAATCCTTACTCCTATTCTTACGACTTACCCACTCGCTACTCGTCCCAGTCTGCCCATGGGTCTTCGCGTCGAGTGATTCCTCGGTTCATGCTAAAGTCTGTCAGTCTTCATGGTGGTACCAACGACTTGCGTACATCGACATGTTGCTTAGGCCAGCGAGATGCCACGAAAAATACAAGATGACACCTCGGTCTTCTCAATGGACAACACTCTAGTAAGCGGTAGTATCAGCTGCCCTGGCATGCTGTAATCATGCCAGTGCCGGTGAGAATTGTCGGTTCGACAAACTTAGATCAGCTTCGGTCTAGCTTAACATCCATAAGGCGACTCCTTTCCATCAGGATTGGAAGAGTCCTCAAAAGCTGACAGCACATAGCCTAGGAGTTGTCCAGGAGCCCACGGGTAGGTGATCAATACTGGCCCGCTAACTTTTCTTGCAGAAAGGATAACTTCGCCTCAATCACTAGGTTCACATGCAGCATCTCACAGGCATCGAAGGACATACTTAAGCACAGAGGCTCCGACTTCACCTCCGTCATCCTTCTCTTCACCTTCTTCCCACTCACTCACTCGCTCGCCTACCGCAACGATGAAGCTTTCCATCTTGCAGCTCATCTCAACCGCCCTCCTCCTTGAGGCCGCCGCACTGCCCAAGGAGATCACCGACCCGACGACCGTCGAGGTCCTCTCGGCCGAAACTCCATCGGCATCCTTGTCAAGCACCACCATCGTGGTGGCGGTGACCCCATCCCCACCCTCGACAACCCTCTTGACCGTCGCAGCGGAGACCCCGTCTTCAGCACCCTCGTCGACTGGCACCATTGTGTCAGTCGAAATCCCATCGGCATCCTCGTCGACTGGCACCGTCGTGTCAGTCGGAACCCCATCGGTACCCTCGTCGACTGACACCACTGTGGCGGTCCAAACTCCATCGACACCCTCGTCGACTGGCACACCTGTGGCGGTCGAAAGTCCCTCGGCACCCACATCGACTGGCACCACTGTGGCGGTCGAAACATCATCGGCACCCCCGGTCGAGTCGACTGGCACCATCGTGTCAGCCATAACTCCACCGGCACCATCGTCAGTCGAACCTCCATCGGCACCCCCGTCAAGCACCACCACCACCGTCGCAGCAGAGACCCCATCACCACCTCCACCCGCGACAACCGTCCTCGCCACCATCACCGCACCCGCACCCGCACCCCCGACGACCATCTACACCACCGTCACCGCAATCCCGACCGACGTCCACGTGCTTGACCTAGTCACCGAAAACGACCCGCGCTGGCTTACAAACTACGCCGGCAAGCCGACCTACGACTGCTGGTACGGCAAGCTCCAGGGGCACAACAGCTACTTCCTGGTCGGCACCAACTGGAACAAGACCGAAGAAGAAGTCAAAGCCCTTTGCAGGAAATCCGACGCCATGACACGTTGGCACTGGTTCGAGGGCAACAACACCGCCGGCATGCAGAGTTTCCAGGCCCAGGTGCGTATATCTTTTTATTCTTTCCATTTTTCCAATTCTCCTCAATTCGCCATACCAAACACACACACACACACACACACACACCCTTCCTTTTTTTCCGCGGAAAAAAAAACAAACTCGAAGCTAATCTTTTCCGAATCATTACAGTTCGCCCTGCCCATACGCACCGCCAAGCGCCTCGAGAAGAACCTGAACGACTTCTTGGAATTGTGGACCTACAGGTTCCCGGACATGAAGAAGATCCAGTGCTCGAGCAAGGAACGCCCTTTCGGGGCCCTGCCTCCTCTCGTGTGATTCTGGAGGGCTGTGGATGGGCTCTCTCTCTCTCTCTCTCTGGCGGCTCAGTTGGGTTTTTTCCACAACAGGCATTCAGCTAGTATTAGCTCTCGATTTCTTTCGTGGAGGTCACCACGGAGATACGCTTGTTCGTAAAAGCGCTGTCTTAGCGGCGAAGGGCGTTGTTCCTTTTTTTTTTTTTGACGGGTCTGCTGGTATTAGTTTAGTCTGTGGGGGTGGTGGTTTTTTTCTTTGGTTTGTTTTTTTGAAAATTTACTTTTAGCGGATTTGTTGGAGGGCGAATCGCTTGGATCGACTCCTTGTTTTCTGTTGTCGTCGCTGTTTGTTTTATGCTTCAAGTTTTTCCGGCTGGCGTTATTTGAAAAGCGGTTTTATTTTCGGATCGAGTGCGAGCGGCGTGCTTGGGATGATTTGTAACAGAAGGTCTTGCATGGTATACTTTGTTAGACCTGTTAGAATTGATACACCGTCGCACCTAGGTAGTCTACCTCCAGAGCTTCCCATGTCATCTTTGCATCGTCACAGCCATTCTCCTCTCCGCCTCCTCGCGCCGTCTAGTCAGTAACGCATGCAAAGCCCCGTTGTCATCCGCGTACCGAGCCAGCTCCAGGGCGGCTTGCATCCAAGCCTCTGGACGGTTTGCACTGCTGTCTTCCTCGCTCTGTCCCTCTTCTCGCCTTCTCTCGGGATCGTGAGCATTTCTGGAGTTCATGTCCGCCATCAGCAAGTCTACTGCTCTGTTGAAAGCCGTCGTGGCCAGCCATTGCAGTTCGTCTTCGGGGTAAGGGTCGTTTTTCTGTTCGGTGCCGCGGCGGGCTAGAGAAGCGGCTTGTTGGGTGAGTTTGAGACTTATGCCGTCGTCTTCGTCTATGTTGTCGTTGCCATTCAAGGCAATGGAGGAAGTAAAGCGGAGCCAGCGCGCCAATTTGACGATGTTTTTGTCAGCGGACCACGTTTCGTTGATGATTTTCTGCAACAGAGCAGGGATGCGGGCAGTGGCGGAGGTGCTATCGGCACTGGTCCGTTCGTAAATGACGATGATGAGGTCGGCGAGTGTGTCCCATCTGGTGGCACCATCAAACTCCATGCAAGCCACGAGGGCGGCGTCCAGGTCGTCCCACTGCTCGAGGTGGAAGACGCTTTCGACGTTGAACTTGAGCATTTCGAATGCCCTCTGACGTTGCGGCTCGGCGTCGCTGGCGTTCTGTGTTAGAGGTCTGTGTTGCCAGGTTTTCAGGAATATTCTGGCATCCCGTTGTACTTCTAGGTAGTGTTGCAGCTTATGTTGTCTGTCTTCCGTCGAACGTCCAAGTACTATGCTTGCGCTGGCGCAAAGAAAGTGGCAGATCTGTTTGCGCTGGGCAAGATCATCGTGATGCATGTGTCCGTTGTCGTCTGGGAAACTCTCAAGAAACTTGACGCATGCTCTCAGCAGACGGACGAGCTGCTCTGGAGGCATCTCTGCGCAGAGTCGTAGGGCAATGTTGAATGAGTTCTTGCTCCACCACTGCACCTCAGCTCGCCACTGCTCTTCGGTGCCTTGCTTGAACGTGTTGATGTTCGCTGCGGCCGTTTCGAACAGGCGGATGAGCTCGGTTGTGACTTCTTCCAGAGTCTTGTCACTCAAGTTATCGAGCTCTTCCATCAGCATTCGTGCAGTACATCGCAGTAAAGCCGGGAGTTCTGCACTATTGGGAGGCTGGTCGACGAGAGCCTGGAACGCGGCCACTGTCATCTTCCGATCACTGGACTGCTGAGCGTCGAGAACGCAAGCGTATAGATACCGTTCGTATTTGCCGGCTTGCTTCGTCAGAACAGACAGACACTCTTTTGCCAACTGGACGTCGTTGGACTTCAAAGCGAGCTTGTACGCGAGATACCTCGTCATTCCCTCATTCTGCGTTGACATCGGCAATTGATGGAAGGCTTCTCGTGCCGTGTCGAGCTCGTCACGTTGCAAGGCAGCCAGCATCACTTTTCTTGCTATGCGAGCTTTGTTGGTTGGTCCAACATTGATAAAAATTGGATGCTGGAGTATGGCTAGCCAGTTCTGCGCGTGTGAGGCATTCGCATCGTTGGAAACCTTCCAGACAAGTGCTTGCATAGCGTGCGTAGCTCTCGGTGATATGATGTCGCCGGTTCGTCGTACCACATGATCGAACAGTTGGGGTATCCTCTCGAGCACTCCAGGCTTGTCATCATTGGTTGCAGCGCTGCAGAGGCTTGTGTACGTGACAATGGCCTTTTCGAGCCATGTCTTGACTTGATCGTTGTCCATTGCTGCGTCAAGATCCGGTAAGAGGCGCGTGGTGATCAACTGCTCGAGAGCACTGAGTGCAGTCTCAAAGCTGACTCGTTTGACCTTGTTGATCGAGTGTAAGAGCCTGTGCTGTCGGTCAGTACGAGTTCTCGAAGTGTTCCCTTTGAGGTAAACGGCTGACGTACGTGCGAAAAGTTTGCTCCGTCAATATTGAAGAGCTAACCATTCGAGACACGACCGGCAGAAATGCATCAGCGTCAGCCGGCCTCCTCGTCAAGATGTTCAGCTGCATCACCAGCACCGACATTCGATTGCCCATGCCATGATAGTTTTCGAGGCTGGTCACCATGTCCCAGGAGCGCTGGATTGACTCGGTGTCATTCTGCTCCGCCGAAGCTTCAACGTATGAAGCAACCACTGCCAGCCTCAAATCTTCGCTTTCGACTGACGGAAAAGCATTCGGGTCGTCGGTCTGGAGCAACTGGTACGCCCTATCGAGCCACGAGAGAGAGTTCGTCAGACGCTTCTGTTCTTTCAATGATCGGCCGATATCGTAACAGAACTCCGCTGCCATCTCCACGACGTCTTGCTGGGCTTTATTGTTTTTCCCGTTGAGGTCAGCTTTGATAAAGAAGTGTTCGGCGAGATCGAGTCTGGACCTCGAAGCATGAACCATACGCAGGAGGTAAAATTCAGATGTGAGTCTTCGCGTAAGGATGCGCTCGTCTTCGGAGTCGCCGCCAGCCACCTGAATGATGGGAGTCTTCTCATCCCAAGCGCTGACGTATCGGGAGCATGTCTCCAGGATCTTCGCTCCCAGCTCAGCATCGTTGTTGTCGAGCGAACAGCGCACGGCCTTGAGCGCTATCTTGAAGATCCGCGTTGTCTGGCTGGCGTCCTTTTTCCGTCGAGATTCGTTATGCGCTGCATCGAGTAAGAAGAATGCGAATGCGCGCAGGAGGATACCGAATCGAGTGAGTCCAGCTCCTTTGCTGTTGTTCTTGTTGCTTCCATCCTCATCGTCGATCTCATCTTCGCGAATGATCTTCGTAGCAGCATTCCACAAAGAACTGCCCAAGGCGTCAAATCCGGCAGATTTGCGAGCCAGCGCCACAGCATTGGACGAAGGGAAAGGCTGCCTTCGGACGAAAGCATCGAGCTCGTTGATGGTATTTGTCGTGATTGGCGATCGGTCTTTGAGCGATTGCGCCGTCGCGTCCGCGAAATCTACATATCTGTTAGCAGACTGTCCTGTCAAATCATTCTCCACGCGCGCAGAATCGCGACATACTCAGTACATGTTGCACGCGCTGGTCTGCGGGTCCCTTTTTGACGGGCTTTAGTGGAGGCATCAGGCAAACACGAGGCTCGATGTATGCGCTCGCAGCGGTGGGCTAAGATGATGTGTTCGGTCTTGACGAATACTGAGGGTATGATGTTGTTGTGTTCGCGGTCGAACGACTCTCGGTGATGGTTTGGATGATGCGCGCATGTGGTGGACTCGAGTGAGGAAGGAGCGATGGGCTGGCATGAGCTTATCCCGACCTCAGCTCATCTCGCACCAAGCGGATTCTCAATGATCCTCGCATTTGCGAAACTGCGTATTCACAGCATCGCATGTCCATTGAATAATATGGGCGCAAAAGTGATTTTCGCTCTCCTGCACTTGACTGACATCTCGTGGAGAACGGCCGGGCACTGTTCTCGCGGTGGAGACTGCATAGACCTTCACCATGCTGGCTGTCATTTCAGTCATATTACCAAGTGTATCATGCATGATCTTTCGATGATATGGTAAGTATCTTTGTACCTCCAGTGCCGAAGGATGCCGTAGGTACCTAGAAAAGTGACTTGACTAAAAGTCAAGCTAGATTAGTCTACCGATGATCACATCAAGGTGCGGAGAGGCGCTCCGTCCGCGGACTTCACTTCTCCCCTACTTGTAAGTACACGTTCGCCAAGACCGATGCGAAAGAAACGAGTAAAGCAATGAGAATGCGAGCAAGATATGTGCAAAGTAATTATTACGAGAGGCTATAGTAGCTAACTAACACATTCCCTGTGAGCTCCGAACAGGCTTACCTGTCCATTCCCGAGGCGAAGTGTGGAAAACGAGACAAAACACCCAACACCCGTGTGCGCTCTGCAAAGGCAGAGGGCATTGGATTGGTATCATTTGGTATAACAAGAAAGAGGAGTGAAAAAGGTCGTAAACGCCACCAAGCCCGTGGTATTCTTTTATCCCCATGCGCCGAATGAGGGATATCGTAATCCTGACCCATGGTATGTTTCTTCGTATCGCTTGATTGCTTTCGTCGTGATGAAGCGGACATGTTTTGTTGCTGGTGTCCGCGGAGTTAGACATTAGGTGAGCCGTCGAGGCTCGGATGTGTCATGTGCGTGTAAAAGAGCTGCAAGGCTGTATTGCATTTACAAGGCGAGGAGCATGAGGGCGGCGCCCATGAGCATGGGAGCAGCGGTCTGCATGGCACCACCGCTGCCAGACTCGGAAGAAGAGCCAGTGGCCTCCTCACCTGCAGAGCTGGTGGCGGATGCGGCACGGTCGGTGGCGGAAGAGGCGCGGGATGAAGCGTCCTCAGATGCGCTGGAGACGGCGGACTCGACAGAGGAAGAGGCGGAGTCCATGGCGCCAGAGGCGGAAGAGGAGGCAGAAGAGATGGCGTTGCCAGCAGAGTCAGTGGCCTGGGCAGCGGCACCACCAATGGCACCAACAACACCGGCAATTCCGGCAGCGCCAGCAATACCAGCAAGACCGGCAGAGCCAGAGAGAGTGGTCTGAGTGTCGTTGGCAGAGGCAACAACACCGGCGCCGGAGGGAAGAGCGCTGAGTTGGACGCCAGAGGTGGTCAGGGCGTCGCCACCAGCGGTGAGGGTGGTGGAACCAACGGCGTATCCGGAGGTACCGCCGTTAATGGGGGAGATACCAGCGGCAGCGGCAGCGTCGGTGGCGGTGGAGTTGCTCTCGGCGGTGACGGTCGAGGTCATCATGGTGCTCATGGCAGAGTCGCTGCCGTTAACAGCGGCGGAGGCGCTCTCGAGGACGGAAAGCGCGCTGGCACCGGTGGTGGGCGAAGGAGAAGCGGAAGCAAGAGCCTGTTGGCAGTACTGGGTACCGAAGGCGATGACGGTGGCGGCCTCGCTGGCACTGCAAGCCTCGTTGGCGCAGTCACGGACACCGTAGCCGAAGTTGGGCTCCCTGCAGTAGCAGAGGACGTCACCCTGGCCGCAGCCGAAGGAAGAGGTCGCAATGCCAAGCATGTTGTTGATGCAGGTCATCTGAAGTAAGATGTCAGCGCTGATTCATTGTTGCGCATTGTTGATCGAATGAGTCGCATTCTCAGTTGCGCCAATGTTTGCGCGCGCGACAAGAGACATTGACTGATGATCGAGGGATTGACTTACGCCGCACTGGGGGAGGTCGGACATGCTCTGGGCCGCGACAATGGTCGCGGCGGCGGAGATGAGGGCAGCAGAGTACTTCATGGTGGCGGTGGTTGTTGTGTGAGGGTGGGAGAAGAACGATCGATTGATTGATGTTCGATGAAGATGCTGAATGCGATCGACTGGAGGGCGGGAGAGTGAGTCGGATGAGGCTGGAGGTAGTTGTGGATGTGGATGGGGAGGAAGAATGGGACAAAACAGAGAGGCGGCGGCTGTGTTTATGGAGTGGACGGCAGGGCAGGTGGTCGGCGCGCGATCTACGTCACGGGCAACAGCGATTGGAAAAACAGGTCCAAAGCACAGCTCACGGCGCAGCACAGACACGAGCACTGACACACAGATTGACGACCAGCCTTGACCAGCCATCTGTGTCGTGGACCCGTGGTGGTTTGCCTGGCTTTTCGCTGGGCTGGACGCGCCGTGTTCTCGTTGCTGCACGACGGTTGGCGGCGCCAGAGAGCTCTGCGCTAGTCCAGCCTGCCAGTGGCTTAGAGTTTGCATCCGCCCTCCTGCTGCAGGTCCTCAGGTCCCGCACCGATCGCTACACAGAGTTGGCGGTGTTGGCTGCATCTCTTAGCTGTGTGTGTTGTTGTCGTGTGGCCGGGTGTTGCTGCGTGGCTTCGTGCTTAGCCAGGTTGTTGGCCCCGCGGCCACGCTGTCTGTATGCAGTCACCTGCTGTCTTCTGACTATACCGCCGACTGCAGCAGGCCTGAAGTGTCGATATGACAGGCCCCTACGATGCCTGTAACCGTGCTTCCCCGCGCTCGCGCCGAATCGCTAATTGCCCCATGCGTTGTGTTCAAAAACTTGCTTTGCCCTGCCGAACCATACATGCTTCCAGACAATCTCGCCCACTTTCACGCTCACTCTTGATCGCATGGCGTCACTGGTTGCAAGGCGTGCAGTCTTGCTGTGGCAGTGACAGTAATAATGTATGCATTGTTCAATTGCATGTGCTGTCATGCCTGTCAATCCTACCGATCCTGTCCCGATCTCCGACAACGTGATCCTCGATCTACACAGCCTACTCCCCCCCGCAGCGCCATAAAGCTCTACCCAAAAAAACAAAAACAAAAAAAAAAAACAACCCATCCAACAA
>QZFA01000236.1:0-35888 GCA_003614995.1 Cladosporium phlei | reverse complement strand
GGAGGGAGAAGAAGATTCGATTGATGAATTGGCTTAGTTAGTGATGTAATTACTGCATTATTGAGTTAGTAAATCAAGTTTGAAAATTTGAATATGAAAAAGTGAGCGGAATCCCCTACTGAGCGGCTTCCCCTACAGGCACGTTATAGTATATACTTACTCGATTTCAGATATTCTAGCTCTATTGTGTAATAAATGACTAAGCTATCAGCTAATAGAAAGATAGGTTTATTCCTTACACATAGTAATCTCGTTCTAAAATACTGGAAGTAAGCTATAAAACTCTTTATTCAGCTTAGAATTAAGATAAACACTCTCTAGCTATAATATCTAGATTTTAGTGCCTCTTTTATAGACCAGCACTTATTCTTCAATATCTAAGTTAAAGAGCTAACGTCGGATTTATAAGGTCTTATTATTACTCACTTATACCCGTGAAATTTTCGAAAGCTAATATTAGTCATTAGCTGACTTATGATTTTTAAGGATGTAAATTCTAAATTCTTGTTCTGCTTCTCCTACTGTTTTGCTTCTCCTACCATACATAACATTATATAAGACTTATAAGAAAGGCAAACAGGTAGCTATCTAAGGTAAGCATATACCTAGTACAGCTAAAATAGTAACAGTAGTTAAGAAGGCTAGAAAGGAGGCATCTAAAAAGAAACAGAGTAGGAAGTATAAAGCTAGGACTCAACTAAGAAAGAAGAGTAAAGTCTAGAGGATAGGCTATATCGATCCTAAGATTATAAGTTAGTGAATCAGTTAGTACTTAATTTATTATTTAAAAAGTATAAATACTATAATTTACTAGTTTTAGCTTCTATACTTTATAACATTAGGACTAATAAGTTTTATTTAGCTAATCTAGTGTACATACTACTCGGATTATAAGCTAAAAAGGCTATCTAGAGATAATCAGCTTAGTTATAAATTAAAGTCTCAGAATTTAAGAATCTAGGAATCGAAGTTCCTAATTTTAATAGCTAATAGCTTATAAAGTACTAGTACAGATCAGCTAGAATTCAGCTTATCTATAGACTATATGTTCAATCCACTAACTTTTATAGCTCATACTAGTATTAAGTAAGGCTCTTATTAAATAGAACTTTCTATTTATACTAAATAAGCTATATACTAAGCTATGAAAAGCTTTCAAATCAGTCAATTCTTAGTTAGAGACTACTCTAGAGTATTGGAATTAAGTCAGCTTTAGATCAATTGATATTATTTTACATAAGTTATTCAAAAGCTCACTCTAGTGAATTTGGAGTCTATTCTTTTATATACATAGATTAGTCTAGACTATATGACGTTATAGTAAGAGAAGTAGGACAGAGATTAGGCTCTACTAACTCTAAAAAATCATCAGTTCGCTAATCACTAACTTCTACTTTTGAAGGTTTAATGTTAGTAGCTTATAGGTATAAAGTGTCTATCATTCCGATGCTAGCTCACATTAATCAGGATTGATTAAGATTTGTTAATCAGAAGAAAATCAATAGTAATCTAAAAGATTAGACTTATAGGTAATTTTAGGTTTCCCGTTACAAATAAACATAGAGCTAAGCTAATCTCTACCAAATTTACTGGCACTAGTATAAACTAGCTAATATAGCTCAATCAGAACATTAACATCTATTTCCTCTAATTGAAAACATATATTCTTAGTATTTATCTGTTCAGATCTTCTTATGTATTTATTAGAGTAGCCTAAGTATATCTAGGAACAGATCTTAAAATTAGTATTTCTAGTTTCTATATCAATCTATACTAGTGCTAGTAAGATCTCATTAGCTAATCTAATATATACATTACTTAGGTTATAGCTTAGTTAATATACCTAGAGAAATCCAGCTTATTTTGCTAATAATTAACTAAGTTATAGCTTAAAGTCTAAGATTTAGAAAGTTAAGTAGATTTAAGACCATAATTTAGATAGCTCATAGTTTAATTAGTTAGTTTAATTAGTATTAGTACAGCTAAGCTCTAATTCAGTAGATCTCTAGATTATATATTAAACTTACTGATTAACCATTTTTAGCTTGATCCTATAGATAATTCCTAGATAAAACCTATACTAAGCTACGAACTCTAAATTAGTGTCCTGCTTCCTCTACTATAACGTTATATAGGGATTTTAAGTAGGTTAGAACTACTTTTAATTAATTACTAATAAAAAATTATTAAAACTTAGTCTTTTTAAGCTATAATAGCAATTCACAATCGATTGATACTATAATATATCAGTAGAGCTTTAATTTTTAGTATCTAGCTTATAATCAGAATAAACTATCTTATACTTATACTTATATTGATATCTCGGTTTTAATCTATGATTTATATATTAGTAGAAATCTATGAATACTCTATATTCAGAGCTTGTATTAGATTTGTATTAGATTTGTAAGATGTCAATACTACTAGCTTAACTTACATCAACTAACTTTTAGAAAGCTAATATTAGTAACGTGACTGTAGGGGAAGTTGCGCAGTACCGGAAGTTGCGTACTTTTTTGATTTCAGTTTTTCAGAAATGTATAACTAACTCACTAACGCCGTAATGAATTAATTAATCAAGCTAACTTATTAGCTGAATCTTCTTCTTCGTCCTCCGAAGAAATCAATATATATTTCGTCTTTTTACCACTTTTTTCCGTCCTTTTTTTAGTCCCTTCTTCGAGATGCTAAACTACCTTAAGGATATCCTCCTTCGTAAGAAGGTATTTACCCTTTAAAGCTACTCTTTTCCCTGTTTTACGCATCCTACGTGTATTAAGTAGTACGTCCTTTTTACGTAGCTCCCTCCGAGCTAAGATCGCATCGGTATCTCGATCTTTAGTAAAGTTAATTAAATCCCGAATAAGATCTCTAGCTAAAGGTAGTATATCTTCGTTATTTTAAACGAGATCGCTAATCTGATGTAAATTAAGAGCCCTAGGGGTACGCGGACTACCCCTAGCCCTTAGGATCCGAGATGCGTTACTAACTTAACTAACAACTTAACTTCCCGGAGAGGGGGTCCGAGGAGGGGGAGTAAGAGTAGATAGTAAGATTTTAGGATATGACTACCCCTAGCTCTAAGAATCTAAGATGCGTTACTAACTTAACTAACAACTTGATTTCCCGGAGAGGGGGTCCGAGGAGGGGGAGTAAGAGTCGATAGTAGGATCTTAGGATAGAACGGATAGATCCCGGCCTTCCGAAAGCCGGATTCGATAGAAGAAGGCTTAAAGCATCGTGCCCTAGCTTTAATATAAGCTAAAGTCTATTCTACGCGTAGTAAATATATAGTCGAATGTCGGAAAATTCGATCGACCTCTAAGTTAATTACCGTTTTTAGAGGTCCGAAAATCGATAAGTCGAGAGGCTACGTTTTATACGAGGAGTATAGCGGTAGTAGAAAGAGGTCGATTTTCGATATAATATAGTAGGCGATGAACCGGGCCGTAACGTAAGAGGAGTAACCGTCGATAATTAAGAGGTATTATAAGTTACTAGTTTAACTAATAAACGGCTAAAAATGCGTTTTTAGCTATTCGAATCTAATTAGATTAGAAGTCTAGCCTTTTTTCGATGTAATGAACCTCTAACCTGCTAGAGTCTTATTATAAATCTAGCCTAAATCTAGATTTTGTCCTTTAAAAACAAGATATAGAGGTAGGGTTACCCCCGAGGCGCTAATACACTCTAAATAGGTAATCCACTCTTATCGTCCTAGTTGTTTCTTTTCTCGGCGTTAATTTAGCTAATTAAGTAGTATAACTGATTTCCTACTAGATCTAATCGAAAAGCTAGTTTCATCGACGTTATAGATCGCACTAGGGGAGTATTTATAGTCGCGTAAAAGCTCTACTAAGTTATCAAAGTACGATTTTATCGTCGAAAAATCAAGTACCGTAGACCGTGCTATATCGATAGTACGCGAAAAACGCGTCTTAATTCGTAGGTAGCGTGTCCGGAAGTAATCGACCTATCGGTCCGAGATATAACTTATTTCATTTTCGTCGTAATTTAAACTCCGTTTTAACTAAATTTCTAAAGCTAAAATTTTAACTAACTAAAGGGTAATCGGGGCCCCTAACTTAGCGGCTCGGTAAATCTAGTTCTCGAGTGTTAATTCTTCGATCGGAGTTAGTGTTTATTAACTAACATAACTTTCTTTTCTTAATTTCAGTTTTTAAAGTCGATATCGTAAAGTTAATTCGGGAATTTAAAAGACTAGTATAGCTCGGCGAATTAACTTATATTTACCGTTTACTAACGCATTTAATGCGTTAGTTACGTCTTCTTTAGTATACGAAGGTATAGAGAAGGAAGAGGAACAGAGAGTAAGAGAGCGGGGTTTATAAAGCTAACCTCGGTAAAGTGCGTAACTTCCGGTACTGCGTAACTTCCCCTACAATTACGTTATAGATTTCTTACTAGTAGCATAAAGTATGATCAGAGTAAGATTTAGCTAGATTTAGAACCTGTTACCTAAGTTATAACTGATAGTACTTCTTCTTAAGTAGCTAGTAAGTTTAGACAATAAATCTCAATAGTGTCTACCTATTTTAGTACTAGCTTATATAAGGTAAGAGCCTAATGTACCTTAGAATGTATTATAGAAATACTAACGCTTGATTTCTAGCTTACTAGTACTAACATAGCTTATACTAGATGATTCCTAAGTTAGTACTATCATAGCCTAAACTAAATGATTCCTAAGTTAGTACTAACATAGCTTATACTAGATGATTTTTAAGTGTTCAATCTATAAATACTGTCTTACTACTTCTACTGTCTTATAACCCCTATTATGACGGTTATAGAACTAACTAACTATAAGCTTACAATTTGTATATTAGGATACTATATCTCTATATAGTAATAGATCGTAGCTTAATAGTTAACTAATAATATAAGTCTATCTGTATAGACTAGTAAAAACAGTAGGTTACTATACAGAGGATCTAATTATACTTACCTACTAGTAACTTATATACTGTTACCTAGTATTTCCTATATAATGTTACAAAGTAACTACTCTAAATAAATATGTAACAGAGTTATATAATAGCTGATCGGTACGTATAGGCAACCGTACCTTATCTTATTAGACAATCGATCCTTACGATCCTTTTATATACACCTATCTATAAATCTTTATTACCTAATTACATAACCCTTTAATATTTTTATAGACTATAACTTCTTTACTTCTTATAATAAAGATACCTTCTATAGGCCTATAGTATCCTAATTATATAACTATAATATTATACTCTAGTATTAGCTTATACGTAAGGCTACTATAAAGACTATACTAATAATACTTAAAGCTAGCTAAATAGTAACTTAGTAATACTAATATAAGAGATACGTATATCTCTTATCTTATCTTATATCTTATAACTAGACCTAAGTTACTACTTTAACTATAGAGTCTTTAGGCTAGCTAACTCCTTAGTACTTATACTAAACTACTAATAAATAGCTAGGTAGATTTTATTACTTTATTATAACTAATAAATTACTATAAATAAGTAGTAACCTAAGAGTACTCTCGATATAGCTACTAGGAACAGTGAAGAAGCTTATTACTAATAATAACTTTAGAAGTAACTCTTAAATACTAACCTTTATAGAGATTAAGACTCTATCTTCTTTAAGTATAGCTAATATAACTACTCTAAGTATATAAAAGATATTCTTACTAAAGCTATAGATAAAGCTATAGATATTATAGCTACTAATACTCTAACTACTACTAGTTCTACTAAGCTAACTAGTACTACTAGTAAGTAATCTTATAACCTCGATAGTAATATAATTATCGACCTTTTAGCTATATACTATATTATATTCTTAGTAGCTAAAGAGTAGAGATTAAATAAGATAGATCTAGAAATAGTAGCTAATAGTATAGAGAACTTTACTTAGAAGATATATAGGAAGTCTAAGAAGTAGTTTAACCTTATATAGAGATATAGTAAGAGTCTACTAGAATACTAGAAGAAGCTTCTATATTATAAGAAGAAGTTTAGTAATCTTACTAAAGATAATAGTATCTTAACTTATAAGCTATTACGGGCGGGTATCGGGAGTATAGGCGGTACGTAGGTATAGTAGCGGACGGATCGGATATAGAGCTATATACGTACGGATAGGTAACCTAGTAGTATATTCTATTAATAGGACGTAGCTTAAAGAGCTATATTAGGATATAAAGTACGAAATTAGGAGTAAGCCGAGTCCTCGGCTTACCTACTAGGCTAATTAGTATACCTAAGGTAACTATTAGGGGCTATTACGTTCTAACCGTAATACCTAGAGTCTAATAATGAAGACGATAAGCTAATACTACTATAAGACGTCTTACGCGAAGCTTACGTATAACTAGCGATAGTTCGTAATATAGAGTAGTATAAGCTAAAAGGAAGTAATACTATCCTAGACTTCCTAAAAGCTCTCCGAGTTACCCCTACCGACTATACGTTTATTAGCGGTAATATACTTATAATAAATAGACGACTCTTTATCCCCGAGTACCTTAACCTAAGGACCCGGTATATATAGTAACATTACGACGTCCTACTAGCTAGATACTAAGGTATTAATCGTATATTCGAGTTACTTATACGTATAGTATTCTAGCTAAAGATATAGGAAGATATTATATGCTACGTACGTAATTACTATCCTTATAGGCGGGCTAATACTTCTCGCTTAAGATCGTAAGATACGTTAGTACCGTACTTAATCCCCTCCTACTAATAGGAAAACATCGCCGTAGACTTTATCGTCGACCTACCGCCGAGTAAGGGAACGCTTAAGCCTTAGAGTAAAGTCGGATACCGTAATATTATAACCGTTACCGACTACCTTACTAGGATAGTATACTTTATCCCGGTCGAAGATATAAGCGCCGAGTAAACGGTATACGTCTTCTATTAAAGGATCTTCTTAGTCTATAGCTTACCTAAGAAAATTACTTTAGACCGTAGTACTTAATTTACTTTAACCTTTTTAAGAACGTTATAGACCTTACTTAGTATACGTTATAATACCTCTATAGCTCTTTACCCTTAAACTAACGGAGGTCCTAAACGTACTAACTAGACAATCGAGAAGTATATAAGAACCTTTTAGTATACGTTATAATACCTCTATAGCTCTTTACCCATAAACTAACGGAGGTCCTAAACGTACTAACTAGACAAGCGAGAAGTATATAAGAACCTACTATAACTACTAGTAAGATAACTAGGTCGACTAGTTACTAACCGCCGAGCTCGCGCTTAATAACTACGTTAATACTACGACTAGTATAACGCCCTTCTTCGCTAATAACGGCCGGTACCCTCGAATAGACTTCTAGGACCCTAAACGCCTACGTACGAATAGCGATAGTACGCTAGTACTAGTAGTCCGCTAACGACTTATAGACGATACTATATCCTTCCTTAAACATATAGATAATATACTAACCTAGCTCTAAGTAACCTCGGCCCTAAACTAAGCGAAATAATAGTATTATACTAACTAATACCGAGACGTTATAATTAACTATTAGCCTAGATCCCTCGTCTAGCTCGACGCCTCTAATATCCGAACCGAGCGCCCTACTAAGAAGCTAGACTATAAGTAGTTCGGCCTATTTAAAGTATTAGCCCTAATCGGTCGCCGCTCGTACCGCCTCGACCTCTCTAAATCGATACGTATCTACGATATCTTCTATACTAGCCTCCTACGCCCTACCGCCGATAATCCTATACTAGGGTAACGCGTACCTCTACCCCTACTAATTATCGTCGAAAGAGAAGGCGTTAATATTAAAGAGTATAAGGTAGATAAAGTCGTAGACTCTCGGAATTTAAGGAATAAGCTTATATATAAAGTTAAGTAGGCTAGTAGTAAGATTAATAAAGAGCCTTAGGATAACGTCCTACTAGGTAGTAAGCTCGCCGTTACTAGATTCTATTAAAAGATAAGAACTAAGCTAGGGCTACTAGCGTCCTATAAATAATAGCTATTAGACCTTATAAAAGGGGTTAGTAACGGCTAACCGTATAGCTACGTAATAGTAATAAAGCCTAGTAATACGTCCGTTACTATAGCTAAGCTAATATAGCGTACTAACTTCCTTAAAGGAACTAAGCTTAATATAGGATCTACGAGTACTTCGGGGCTATATAAGTACTCCTAAGGTACTAATATTAATATCGCCGCTACTATAGATAGCATTAATACGCTCGTATTCGTAGCTAATAAGACTAACGCGCTTGTATACGCGTATAAGCTAATACTAATAGATTACGACGACGACTACGTTATAGTAGACTACTAGATTACTAGTATTACTAACGTACTAACTATAAACACGTTATAGGAGCTCCGTTCTAGGAGAGGGGAGTAATATTATAAAGTAACTAGACTAGACCCTAAATACGTAATATAGCTAATCGGTATATACGGATAACCGTAGTACCTATATTATCTTTCTTCGGTTCCCTAAGAACCCTCTTATATATAATATCTTATAACCTTTATTACCTAATTATATAACCCTCTAATAATAACCTATCTATAGCTTTTTACTCTTAAACTAATAGAGATTCTAAATAAGCTAACTAAATAATTAAGAAGTACATCTATATCTACTATAATTACTAATAAGATAATTAGGTAGATTAGCTATCTATAGCTAAGCTTACTCTTAATAACTATATTAATACTATAACTAGTATAACTAGTATAACTTCTTTCTTTACTAACTATAGCTATTACTTTCGAATAGACTTCTAAGACTCTAAGTAATTATATATAACTAGTAACTCGAGTATAATTACTATATATACTCTAGTACTAGTAGTTTATAAGTACCTAATAGATAATACTATAGCCTTCTCTAAATATATAGATAATATACTAACTTAGCTTTAAGCTATCTTAACGCTTAACTAAGTAAAGTAATAATACTAAGCTAATATATACTATAATCGATTATAATCGATTATAAGCTAGATACTCTAGTATAGCTTAATACCTCTAATATCTATACTAAGTAACTAGCTAAAAAGTTAGACTATAAGTAGCTTAGACTCTTTAAGGTTCTAATACTAATTAGATAATATTCCTACTATCTCGATCTTCCTAAGATAATATATATCTATAATATATTCTATATAAGTCTACTATACTCTACTACTAATAACCTTATAATAGGCTAGTATATACTACTCTTATCTCTAGTTATTATTAAAAGAGATAGTATAGATTAAGAAGAATATAAAGTAGATAAAGCTATAGATTTAAGACTTCTAAGAAGGAAACTTATATATAAGGTAAATTAGAGTAGTAGTAAGATTAGTAAGGAACTATAGGATAATATCCTATCTAGTAGTAAAGTCGCTATTACTAGATTCTACTAAAAGATGAAAACTAAGCTAGAGCTACTAGTATTCTTTAAATAATAGCTATAGTAGCTCTATATAATTAGAGCTAGTAGTAATATACTACTATATAGTTATATAATAGCTATAAAGTCTAGTACTATAACTAAGCCTAGTTCTTACTAAGATTAAGAGATAGTAAAGTCTAGTATTATAACTAAGCTAATACTATATACTAGCTTCCTTAAGAATATATAGCTTAATAAAGACTATAGTAAGATTATATATACTTCGAAGCTACTTAATAACTATCTTAATAGTAACCTCGTTACTAATATACTAGCTAACTATAATAATAACTATATCACTATTAATATATAGATTATAGATATCGTAGGAGCTTCTTATTTAGGAGAGAAAAGTAATGTTATAAAGTAACTACTCTAAATAAAGATATAATAGAGTTATATAATAGCTAATTAGTATATATAGGTAACTATACCTTACCTTATTAGATAATCGATTATTACGATCCTTTTATATACACCTGTCTATAAACCTTTGTTACCTAATCACGTAACCCTTTA
This sequence comes from Cladosporium phlei, assembly GCA_003614995.1. Lineage (NCBI taxonomy): Eukaryota > Fungi > Ascomycota > Dothideomycetes > Cladosporiales > Cladosporiaceae > Cladosporium > Cladosporium phlei. The sequence continues at coordinate 25,924 of QZFA01000236.1, read as the reverse complement.
ACACATAAATAGCCTAATCTGAGTCTCATTCTTATAGACCTTCCTAATCTGAAGTAATGCTATCTTTTGTATGTAGACCCACTCTGATAAATCCTACAGGATAGAGGAGACACATGTTCCACCAATCCCTTACAGTCATATCTTATCTATGAGCACAGCAGAGACCTAGGTCGATTGATCATCATGTCAGTGGCTTGAATGAATGATAAGGTTCATTGTGGTATCGCATCCATAAAGGCAACAGCAAAAGTTAGAGCATCACATTACTTTCTATCATCCCAGAGCCCTGCACGCAAGAAAATGGCAACACCAGATGCCCAGTCGAAAAAGAAATTGTCTACCAGTCAACCACTATCTTATGTCGACAACGTTCGCTCTTCCTTGACAGCATTGGTCATTTATCACCATGCAGCAATCACCTACGGTGGCGCCGGCCATAGCGCGTATCAATCGACGCTCCATCCACCTTTCTCTTCAGTAGCTCTGGTCGGCTTCAATGCATTCAACCAGAGTTTCTTTATGGGGTCATTCATGTAACTGGCAGGGTACTTCTCACGCAAAGCTCTGCACAAGAAATCAACACGGCAATTCGTCAAAGACAAAATGTATCGGTTGGCACTGCCGAGCGTGGCCTACACGATTCTGGGCGCACCTCTGTGTGTGATGATGGTCAGAAGCTGGAATGGGGAAGATGTATCTTGGAGGTGGATGTTGGAGCACATGAAAGAGCAAAGAGGCATTCGTGGGCCAGTTTGGTTCACCGCAACCCTTTGCTGCTTTGACTTGGCCATGGCAGGTCTGGAGGTGTTCCAAAAAAGATTACTTGCATCACCCTCCACGACAACAACCGAGTCGAAAGAGATGATTACGCAAAAGTACTCTGGTCAACCGCAACCACTCCAGCTATATGCGTCTTTGATGCTCTGTAGCGTCGGGGATTTCCTCTTGCGTACGGTCTTTCCAGTTGGAGCGTTCCTGAATCCTCTCAATCTGCAGCCAGCATTCGTGTCCCAGTACGTTGTGGCATACGTCTTCGGCACTCGAGTCAGCCATATCGAAGACGCGATACCTTCTTACTGGTCCGCTTCTGGTTTGGCCCTAGTCAGCACATCCCTCACTTATATTCTCGGCCAATCCCTGAGACGCAGTTCTGACAGCATGTTGGAGATGAAAGGCGGCTGGAAAAGCTTAGCTGCAATCTATGCAGTTTGGGGAAACTTCAATGGCTATGCTTTGAGCGCATTGGTTTTTGCTGGGTTTGCAAAGACTGGGTTGTGGTCCTTTGGACGTATCAATGCCTACGCTTTTCCAGCCTTCTTGGTACACATGCCTGTTATGACAGCAGTAGGGTTATCAAGCGATGCTTGGAAAGCAGGGCCACTGAAGAAGACCATGGTTGTTGGTACAGCATCAGTGGTTGGAAGCTGGATCGTTGGAGCTATGCTCTCTGATGTGTGGCAAAATGTCACTATTTCGGCAGGACACAAGAGTAAGACTTGGTCCAAGAGAGCAGCCGGAGATTGAGTGTATCCATATAGAGATGTCTTCAGTTGATTGTGATTAGCAGTGTAGCTAGACTTCTAGACCTCTTCACATATATTTCGTAGTGAGTAGATAAATCAAATCATCAAGGCTAATGTATTTCTAAGATATTCTATTATCAAAGGTATCAAAAGAGAAATAGAAGATGTATCACTTAGTTAGTATAGTAACTAATATAAGTATCTTTATAGTAATTGATAATCAATTGAAAATATATTATCATCTACTACGGATGATTTTCTTTCCTTAATTTATTATAACATAATTGTTAGTATAGCTGACTTAGTAAGGTATTAAGAGACTAAGAGTATAGTACTTAGTATAATACTTTTTTTATTAAAAAAAACAAGTTAGCTTAACTACTAATCTTAACTCTTTAATAACAATTAGTGTTAGCTAATCATAATCTAATCGATCTAGAGATAGCTATATAAAATACAATAGAAACTAACTTATTTGTTATAATAGATATAAGCTAAAACATAAGCCTATAGCACCTAACACCAGAGTAAAGATAGTATAATAGTAGAAGATATAAAATAGTAGTCATTATAGCTTAGAACTAATCTATACTAAGCTTTACTAATCTAGACTATAAGGTAGTACTAGACCGAAGATTAGATTAACAAGTCAATTATATTGTAGTATATAGCTTAATTAGTACATATTAAAAATCTCACTAAGTTAAATACCTCTTTTTAAAAAGCTTATAGCCTAATTGATAGTAGTTAAATTGAGCTAGGAATCTTATAGGGTCCTTATAGTATGTTAAAGTTACTGACTAGTGATTTCTAAGTCAATTAAGCTAGTATAGCTTATTACAGATCAGCTTTAAGCTATAAACTCTACATTCGTTTTCTACTTTCTCTACTATTCTACTTCTCCTACTATAACATTATATTCAATAATATTTTCTTCTTAGTATTCAATTAGAATGATAGAGTATTCTTAGATATAAAACTTTTTAATGACCTCTTTAGATAATATTAAACTAGAGTTCTTAGATTTGATTTACTAATAAGTAATTTAACTTTAGTCTCTAGTTAGTATAAGTTAGTACTATTAGGTAGTAAATCAGTAACTAATATAGTATTAAGATTAATACAGTAAACTATAAGAAGTAGTATAGTTAGAAAAGAGAGAGTAAAGAAGTCTACTTTATCTAGGGTAACTAAAGATTAAAATTGATAAAGTCTAGTACTCTAAAATAATCACTTAATAGAGAAGACTTTAAAGAAGTCTTAGTATACTCTAATAAAGGTCTCTATCTATTTAACATATTAAATATGTCTAGAATTGTTTTATAACTAATAAATATTTAAGATATTTTATTAAATTCTATTTTAGGAATCTAGAGATACTAATATCTAGTAGTTATGATTGATGTAATATACATAGTAGTAAGTTAGTAAGATTAACTAACACTTCTACATCCTATGTAATAAATTTTAAGGTTGAATAACTACTATAACTATTAATCAAGAGTAAAACCTATTTACTATCTATCTATTTTCTAAGTATTAAATGTAAAGTAGTATTCCAACTACTCTAGATCTAGTATATCTAACATCTAGCTACTATTAGAGATTATATATATCTAGTTTAAAGATATTTTAAAATTAGTGTTTTTAGTCTAAGTAGAAGTTAGTAACTAAATAACTTACAGCTTTATAAAATAAGTAGAGCGTAATATCTATTTTACTTCCTCTACTATCCTACTAACTTATTCCTACTATAAAATCAAAGGAAGTAGAACAGTAGGAGAAGTAGAACATTAAATAAGAGCTTATAGCTCAATAAAATCATAAGTCAGTTAGTTACTAACATTAATTCATAAAAACTTGTTAGGTGTAAGTTAGTAATGTTAGTATCCTATAAACCCGATATCAACTTGTTAAGCTTACTAACCCTTGATTTTCAAGTTAATTAGACTAGTATAGCTTAATAAAGATCAGTTTAAAGCTGTAAGCTCTAAACTAGTATTCTGCTTCTCCTCTTATGACGTTACTAGAAACCCATCTAAAATTAATCAACTTAGTCTTAATAAGTTACGCTTAAATGGAGTCAGCTTGGATTAATTAGTTATACTAACAGTCTAGATTTACTGATCATATGAGGTAGTACATTTCAGTTTGTGAATGTTGAATAGTACAGTAGCTGCTAATAGTAAGACCGCCTGTTCCTCATAAATGTACTTGAGAGACTTAGTCGGAGTACTAGTTTTGCTAGCTCTATGCATGAAATACTGACTGACAGGCGAATATCAGACTCAATCGTTGCATGTCTGAATGTCATTTTCTAATCCCAGTCATGCAATCCCAGAAACCTCTCCATCGCTGGATAGACACCTATCGCCGGTGTCTCTGTTTTGCTTCCACATCCAGCTCCAACAAGCATATGCAAGCATCTGCTGGTCGATGTGCTTAACTCGCTTGCTCCTCCGTTCGATTCCGCCTTTCAGTCGGTAGTGACACCAGTCTGAACGTTGTCAGACTCCACATCAATTTCACTTCTGTTGGCATCCGACCACGGATTGAGCAATGGCTACTTGCAGTCGTTCGCATCAAGAGCGACACCTCCTTCATCAGTGGTCTCTGAGTTCGTTCCGTTGCGGTCAGATTCTGCATCGACAGTGTTGTGTCCGTTTGTCTGTGGAACCTGTGTATCGTTGAAACTCAAAGCTTCAAGTCCCAGATCCTGATCAGCAGCAGAAGTCTTGTACTCCAACATCCTGTCTTCACCCAGAGCAGGAGTCTCGTACTCCAACATCCTGTCCTGACTCAACGGCACAACATCGGCTGGGCGGTTCTTCGGTTTGGCAAGCTTGAGGGGATCGCTGCCTTCTTTGTATTCTTTCGCCTTGTCGTTCCAGCACCAGGTGTAGAAAGTGCCGTAGCACTCAGACCAGTAGTCGATGAAGCAGAAGCCGGACTCTGTCCCTTTGACTGTGGCGATGAACTTCAAGCCCAGGTAGCACTTGAGCAGGGTTTCCTCATCGACGAGGAACTCGAAAGAGTCATCCCTCGAAGTGTCGCCTGGAGGGAGGTCGAGGGGTGCTGCGTGCTGGAAGTGATAACGCTTGCAGAGAAGCTTACCCATCGGTAAGACACAGGTGCCTTTGAGCTTGCTGAATAATTCTTGAGCTTCCTCTGACGTCTCCGCAGGAAGTATGATGGCGACCACTTCGAGGCCGACGTCCTCTTCCATCTTCACAATCTTGACCGCTGTGTCCATTCCGATGTTATCGTCTGGCGAGGTCGTTCCGAATGCAGCAACACCTGCAAAAGAAATCCACTGCGCATCTTCTAAAGTCAAACCGGTATCGGGATCTGTTGCCACGTCTCCGTCCATCCAGTTACCTTGGTACTGGGACTTTGCGTAATAACCACCAGACAAGATCGAGCAGGCCTTGCTGAAAGCCCCGGGGAAGACTGACTGGACTTCTGCGAGTTTGACGTACTCGCTTTCGATGGGTTCGAAGGTAGACAGCGCTGCTTTGATCTGATCGGTGTATTCAGGGCAGACGTTGTGGTAAAGCAAGTAGTTGAAGAAGTTGCGAATGACATTGCATGCGGCGCCGGTGACCTTCTTGTCGTGTTCGGGATCGTCGTGAAAGAGGAACTGCATTGGAAAGCAGGTTGAGAAGAAGCCCTTCGTGACACCAACGAAGTCAACAACCCACTTCCCGTCGGCTTTCTCAATGCTTTGTGCGACCTCCTTGGACATGTAGTTGACCTGCTTGCGCCTCGCCTGTTCCTCTTTGCTCAGAACTTCTGCTTCTTCCTTGGTCGTTCCTCCGGTGAAGCCCGACGGCCTCTCATCGAATCCAGCGAAGTTCAAGAAGGCATGGAAAGTTCTCAAGGTGTCTTGGTGGAACTTGCGGTTCATTTTGTATCTCAGAACGGCAGTCTCGATCCTCTCGCAGATCGAGTTTTCAACGCAGTAGTATTCGAGCTCGACTTGTCGCTCTTCGGTGGACAGCTCAGGCTCGGTGTAGTTGTATTCGAAGCCAGTAGGCTTGAGCATGCCCTTTGAAAGATAGGGATTGGCGGTCAAGATTGCTGCTTTTTGTGCAGCTCGCAGATCCTGCAGCTGCTGGTCGTTCATGGTGGCCATAGTGAGTCTCGAGGGAGCGCAGTTGTCGTCGGATGGCGATGCGCCGTGAGTTGCAAAGTTGCAAATGCGGTCTGTTCTCGAGACTGTCTGTCGAGTGAGGTAGTCAGTTGGGGTGGTGATGCTGCAGTCACAGCTGTTAGTGAGGGCTTGATGAAGACTCGAGCTGGCTGGATTGTGGCGTGCAGTCGAGCCTGTTGGAAGCGCGAGTGTGTCTGGCTTGTAAGGTGCAGTGAGAGGAAAGGAAAAGATGGTTAGGGGCGCGGAAAGCGTTTGCTGAGCTGTCCTCACATGTTTTCACGTGATATCATGCAGTCTTTTGCTTGTGAGAGTACTCGTCGACTTTCACATCTTCAAATGTTTGCTCGTATGTATCTCGTGGAAGCAACGCATTTATGTATGCTTGTGCTAGCGGCGGGAGCTCCCACTTCGTTAGCGTTCCGTGGCGTCGGGAATAGGCCGAGGCCAAGAGCTGAATGCGTTAACGTTCATGTCGTGTTGCCATACCTGCATGCGTACCTTACGTATACCCAGTCTCTATAGTGGCATCCAAAATCTTCATTGGAAAATCTGCCGTCGACGAACGAATCATTTCCAAGGACAGGAACACAGTTGAAATTAACGCGGCCTGCCCTCAAAGCGTCAATAACCCGACATGGCCACCTCTGATGCCGAACAAACGCTCGACCCATCGACTCTCAAGTCATATTCCAATGCCGCCGCCGGTCACGATGGCGTCCTTTCTGACGAGTCCGGCGAAATGGTCGTGAAGCCCTGCGTCCAAGCCGAAATCGACTTCTATCAAAGCACCATAGCCGAACACCCCGACTTTGCCGAGCTGATGCCTACCTTCATGGGTACACTGTCACTCGGAGCTCCGGAACAAGTCACTGACGAGCAAGTCGCTCAGTTAGGCGGAGACCCGGCAGCTGAACAGGAGCAGAAAGACAAGAGACTCCACGGTGCCAAAATCGCCACCGAGTCCGCTATCGTGCTCGAGAACTTAACGTTCGGATTCAAGCAACCCAACGTTCTTGATCTCAAGCTGGGTGCAAGACTCTACGCCGATGGCACCAGTGGTGAGAAAGCCGCAAGACTCGACAAGGTCGCCTCAGAAACCACGAGCGGCTCTCTGAACTTCCGCATTGCCGGCATGAAAGTCTGGAACGGTCGGGAGTTCGAGACGTACGACAAATTCTATGGCCGCAAATTCAACGCGGATAACGTCAACAATGGCTTCGAAACTTTCTTTGCGTCTCTGTTCACCCCAGGCGTAAAGAAAGAGGATGCTGCTGAGTTATTGGAGACGATCCTCGCCGAGATCGCGAAGGCTCGTCACATCCTGGAACGTACCGAGTCCAGAATGTACAGTGCGAGCGTTTTGATCGTCTATGAGGGTGACAGCGAGGCTCTCGCTTCGATCATGAGTGGCGATACGAAGAAGCCCGGAATGGAGGAAAAGGCCCCGACAACGCTCGAAGTGCAGAAGAGCGAAGAGGAGGAGGAAGAGGAGGAGGAAGAAGGCCCACCGCCTGCTTTCAATGTGAAGCTTATTGATTTCGCCCACGCTCAATGGACGCCTGGTAAAGGGCAGGACGAGAACATGATCAAAGGGTTGAAGAGCATCGAGGATCAGATGGATGCTCTGATTGCGAAACTCGACTAAGAGTTGAGCGAGGCAGGGATTGAACGAACCCATGTATTGTTAACGCCTAGAAAATTCTTACCTGACATAACGTATATTTTATCCTTTGCTCCCTGCGAGCCCGTGTGATGAGAGCGGTGGGGTCTTTGGAGCCTTTCACTTCGAGTGCCAAGATCCTGCTTTTGATGCTGTTGAGGTGACCATTTGGGATTGTCCTGTTTCCTTTTATCGATGCAACGTCGTATGATGATTGCAGATGATTGGAATATTGTTTGGTCGCTACGATTGCTTGTGTTGGTGATATTGATCTACGCAACAGCTTCGGTGAGTCTCGATATCTGATCGTACTAATCAGGCCATCAAGTCATTCAAACAATGCCTTTCTCGCCACAAACAGCGACGTGAGCTGCTGCGCTCTCTCCAGGCATCGACAACTCTGAATGCCGAAACTTGCCGAGATGGCAGTGATCCAAAGGAAGCGACATACGGCGTCGCGATACACGTGAGGTGAAGGCATTTTATAGCCGTGCAATCAGATGCCACAGTTACGGTTCAAGATGAGATATCCGCACATCTTCCATGCAATGAGCAAACGAGTTGCGCTTCAAATTCTTCAAAACAGTAAATGTACACTTGTATACAACAGACAATCAGGAGATGGGTAGTCGCATCGCCTCAAAACTGTCCAGATTCCCGCTCGCAGAAATGCAGTCCATGCTAAATCCGCCTCCCTCTCCCAGTCAGGCGCGCGCCGGCCGAGGCCAGTCGGCTCCCTCAAAGTAATTATGACACGTCCGAATATGCTGACGAACGGATTTACTCGACGTTGGCAGAGTCGCCGCCGGCGGCAGAGCTGGTGACGGATATGCTGGGGTCGACGGCGATCATCTCGGCAAGGATGTCAAGGATGGGCTAAGGAGGAATTGTTAGTACAATTAAACGCTGAGCATAAATTTCCGCAACATACCTTGGGCACAGTCTTGTCGTAGATGGTGATCAGCTCTCTCGGCTGAGGGTAGACCTTGAGGGCCTTGTAGAAGCACAGCGCGGCGTCAACAGGGTCGGAGCCGTCCTGGCACATGCCCTCACCGCGAGCAACCTCCTGCATGAAGTAGCCCTCGGTCTCCTCGGGGTCTCTGGGAAAGCCCTCCTCGTTGGCCTCTTGGACGGCGTTCTTGATCCTCTCCTTCTGGCCCTGCTCGGCGGCCTTGCCCTCCTCCTCCTTGGCCTTTTGCACCTTCTTGTGCTGCTTCTTCAGGTTCTTGCGGAACTCGGGGTCTGAGCGACGACGGTAGTCGAAGTATGCGGCGTACGCGATGGCGCCAGCGGCGAGGGTGCCGGCGGTCGCGAGGATGACAGTCGATGTCGAGATCTGCTGGGATTGGGAGGCCATTGTGGAGTGTTTGGGCGGGAGCCTGTGTTTTGTGATTGTATGTAGTGGGTCGGGAGATGCTAGCGACGACGAGCTAGATGGATTCGAGGTTGTCTTTGTTGTCTTTGTTGTGCTTTGACGAGGTGTGTTGGTGTGTTGTGTCGCTGGCGAACTTTTGGCCCTGATGCAATTAGTTGAGTTGCTGCTCGAAGCACGTTCCAGCAAGCACGTCAAGCCGGCCGCCAGCTACGTACTGTACATGCATCAACCAACCATCGTGACCACTTTCACTTCCACATCAGGCGAAATCGGTCACGGCCAGGTCAGGCCCGGTCTAATACACCATGTCAGAAGACAAGAAGGGCTTGTCCCTGCGCCGCAAGAAGAACCACACTCGTCCCACCACCCGTCCCACCATATCCGCACCGCGCCAGATCCAACCGCGTGACCGCAGCACCGACTCAGGATGGGATGCCCAAACCACCGCCTCGAACCTCTCTGTCCCGGCTCAGCGAGATGCTCGCCCCAGTATATCAGGGCGGAGCACCGGTGGCGGAGACACAACCAGTGACCTCGTCAAGCGAAGATATAGCACTCGTTTCGCTGCCCTACCTCAAGATGCGACTGCCGGACTCGTGCCGCCGGTGCCAACCATGCCCAATTTGCCTGCTCAGTATGCCCGTGAACGAAGTAGAGGAGGGAGCAAGAGCCCTTCCAAAAACCGCAGCCCAAGCAGAGGACCAACACCACTCAAGGTCGATCCACGCGCCCTCGCAAATCCCAAGTTGCAAGCCGAGAAGTACGTACAGGATCTCCTGGCAGATGCCTCGGAAGCCGACATACAAGCATACCAGAACGAGCTGCAAAATCTCAAGGCACACACCAGCGCCGATCTACAGCACAATGTATACCAAAATCGAACACAGTTCATCAGGATATCCAAGGAGGCCGATAAGCTGAAGTCGGAGATGCGGACATTGAGGACGCTGATGGGCGAACTCACAGGGACGCTGGGTCACGCGACAAACGCCGGTGGTGCTGAGCACAACGCTACCAGCGCCATGTCTCTCGCCGACAGGAAGCGCGCGAATAGGAGCAGTGTCGCTAATCTAGAGGCGATGTGGAGTACACACCTACAGACGCTGTGGAAACGGGTTGAAGGCAGCCAGAAATATTTGCCCGCGTTACCGGGTCGACATATCATCATGGAGAGTCAACGATGGGTCGAGCTGAACGCCGCAACCTGGAAACCTCGAAGACGCGTCACGTTGGTCCTTCTGAACGATCATCTACTTATTGCCAGTGAGAAGAAGCGACATGATATGCTCCCCGGTCAGAACTCGAGCCCGAAAAACAATCGCCAGAGCGTATACAACCCTCAATCACAGACGATGTTGGTGGCTGACAGATGTTGGAACTTGCAAGACGTCTCCCTGGCGGATCTCAGCGGGTCCCATGCACAAGCTGTGGGAAGACAAAAGGAAAATGATGCAGTTCGGAACGCAATTAACATTCGTGCTGGAAACGAAAGCTTCACGTACGCCACTTCAGATATGGCCGAGAAGGCCGGCATGCTTGTGGCGTTTCGCAAAGCTCAGGAAGATTTGCGCAAGCAGACAGCGATCGAACACGGCGAGCGAGAGAAGGCTGTCGACGAGCTGGCCATGCTGACAGGCAAAGACCCACGTTCTCTGAGAAGAGCCGCAGCTGCTGCGTTGGAACGCTCCAACAACACCGATGCGAAGTCGGGTGGACTGAACAGAAGCAATTCCGTTGTCGTCGATGCTGCAGGAAGACAGCAGAGCATACGTGATATTGAAGCACAGATTGATGGCCTAGACATTGACATCGCCCTGCAACATTTCGAAGAAGCAGTTGGCAAGACCGAAACGCTACGTAAACTCGGCCGCGAGATCAGAGGATATCCTGTCGCGCAGGAAATCATACTCTCCAAGGTCAACGAGCGGGCCTCGCGTCTTGCAGCTTCAATTGCACGCCAACTGAGCCAGACTTCTGGCGGTGCAGAAAAGACAAAAGAAAATGTACAATGGCTACTTCGTCTCGGTTTTGAGGACCTCGCACGCGCACGCTATCTGGACGCCCGTACGGAGACGTTGCGTTTGAGAACGCGACAACTGCCGTTCAAGGGTGCTCTACCGCCTTACTTGCACGCGCTGGCCTATGTCACCTTCAATATGATGGTGCACACATTCCGCTCGTTCACCGCCAGCTTCCCTTCGGCGTCCGGTTCTGCGGTTGTCAAATGGGCTAAAGAGCGAGTGGACGAGTTCAACGCTGCCCTTCAGCGGCACCTAACCTCGGTGGAATGGGGCAGTGAGGTGTGGGAAGAGTGCGTGCGTGTCGTGAGAGAGCAGACACAAGTCCTCAGTGAGGTCGGCGTAGACTTCAAGGGCTTGGTGGCACAAGGGCTGGACGAGGTAGCCAAGGTCTCGAGAAGAGAGGGGAGAGAAAGGGTTCGGAGAAGCATGGGCGGAGCAAGTATTGGGGCCTGATTGAGGCCACCGTTTCGTTACACTACCATTTCCAGAAGTACTCTCCAGCGAGAGCAGACAGACAGCACAAAACAGCAGAATCTACGGCGTACGCATACGGACCCAATACGGCTTCCTTTCCAATGATCTCAAACACGAGCACATGCTTCGCTCACGGGTAATAGGCGACGGTATATCCACGGCCTTCACATATACGCACATGTCCTGGTAGCAGCATGCGAGTAAACAAATGACAAGCATGCGTGGTCTGCGGTATGCGCAGCATGCGGTCTCGCTCAGTAGCACACTCACTACTGACGGTGCATCCACAAACGGGCCAAAGTCAATCAAAACGCTCAGGTAACCGCCAACCAAATATTAGCGCAATTGCGGGATGACGGGTAATTTGCTGTTTGGCTCGGTTAAGAAAGTGCAAATGCGCAACGCACGAGCTTGACGACAGACGCAAGACGGATTCGGCGGATTCTGACGGATCGTGGATTCGTGGACCTGCTGCAAGACCTGGATCCTTGCTAATGTGGAGCCGGTTCGAGGCAGCCGACTGCCGGCTTCGACGTCGTGTCGTCGTGCCCTTGTCCCTTGCACAACTGAGGACGCTTCTAACCGACTTGCCCTCAACACATGTGCACACTGCAGCGACCAGGTTTCCCTCACCGGTCAGAGATCTCCATCTTGGTGCATGCCACGTGTTCTCGTTAACGTTGTTGCATTAGACCATTCGAAGCAATAAAGAATACCACTCCCTAATATCACTCTTCACCGGACACACAAAACAAGCTTGGTATGCAGACATGATTGTCAACCCGTCATACATACAACACAACGCCACCAGATACCTGCCCTTCCTGTGGAGGATCGACGGCTCCGCTATCAAATGACAGGTACCAACTGCCCACCACCACAACCACTACACTACCATCGCCACCAGCCCACCAATCTCGTCCGCCCGACTCGTGCAAACCAACACCTGCACCTTGCCTGCACCATGACATGACTAGGGCGGGGACTCCTGTTCGGTCTTCGGCATACCGATGGCGTGCCTGTGCCTGTCTGTGCCTGCAACACGCCAACAACTATGTAACGCTTGGGCACGGCAGAAGAAAGGGCACAGGTGACAGGCAGGGCCCAGGTTCAGACAGTTGACAGGGTAGCAGTGCCAGGGCAATATAAACCAAGCATGCGCCACGGGGATCGGGAGCCGTCCTGTCATCCTTCGTGGACCTCCACTGCTCGAGATTCAAAGCCACCCATGTCCAATGTCCACCACCATCTCACTATGCCCCCGGGCGCCCCGTCTCGGAGTCTTGCGAAGATCCCCGACAATGAGTCTGTTACATTCCAAGTTACTCAGGTACTCACTTTCACTCAACTCGGAACTCCTGTTTGCTTGACCGCCCGAGCTTGCCCGCCCACTCGGCTTCCTTGGGAGATTGCGACTCCTACTCCTCTTCGCATCCCCCGGTACATCCTGCCGAGCTGTCTGGACCGCAGTAGCTTGCGCTCATGTGATCTCGCGGGTAACGGGTAGGCGGGCTAGTCATCCGGATGAGAGTCCGTGACAGAGGTCGAAGAGCGATGCACTATTGTTGCTTTTGCTCGTGATCGTAGGAGATGGAGGACTCGATCCGAATCCGAAATCACAGAGTAGCAATCCGAAAGGTCTTTCATTTCAATCATAAGTGTAGAGAGTTGTTGTAAAGTGCTTGCGCAACCATTGTACCGCCCAAAAAAAGCACGCCTGCAAGCCGCCCAAAAATCAAAGTAACCACCCAGTCCGTTATCCGTCCGATAATTCACTCGCTTAGCCTCTCCATGTTCAAAAGTCGCAGTCGCAGTCGCAGCCGCACGCCCGTTGTTCGTGATGTAACGGGCAGCCAATTAGGCGAGCTCCCTCGATCCTGATCGGTCCATGAATCAAGGACCACACCAGACCAGACCAGGCAATCGCATCAATTATATTTCATCGGGTACCGAAGCTCGGACGAAGAAGGCTGCTCGGGCGGTTGTTGCGATTGCGACTGGGAAACGTATAGCGACGACGATGACGCCGAGTGTCTCGCCGCGGCCGGACGCCTAGATCTTGCCGAAGACTTCTTCACTTCTGGCCGTTTCGAACAGCCATCTTCGACATGCCTGTTCGCGTAGAAGGAATGGTTAGAATAGTTCGGTCGAGTAGTCCGAATTTTGAGTTTCGAGAGCGGAGGGCACAGTCCAATAGTTGGGCAGTTGCCAATCTCGAATTTCTCGCGTACAACTCACCTTGTCAGGGTATCCTTGCGGGCGAAACAGTTCCCGCACTGATGGCAAGGGTAATTGCGCTCTTTGAGGTGGACCTGTTCGTTTGCGAAACGGTATTGCGTTAGCGACGATCGCTTTGACGTTTGGACATGGGTGTTGGGGATCATCGTTCTGAGGGATCGAGGAAGGAAGGGGAGAGAGTCAGGGAGTGTTGGGCTGGACTTACGCTCTGTTCATGACGTGCCAGGTCCGTTTTCCGCACGAATTCCCGGCTGCAATCGACGTACTCGCACTTGTGAGGGTGGCTCCTGTTGGGGAGGTGGGTCTGCATGTGCGTCTTGAGGTTGTTCGAGCGCTGGAACAGTTTGCCGCAGACTTCGCACTGGCAGCTGGCCGTGTCTGGTGTTGTGAAGCCGCGCTTCGGCTGGGTGTCTGGTGTCATCGTTCGCATGTCACCGCCTGACAGCGAAAGCGATTCCATGTCGTATGAGTCGAAGTTGTACTTGACATCTTCGGGCTGCTGGCGTCTGGTCGAGACAAGGGATGTGGTGAAAGGTCTGTGGGATTGCGGTGAAGCGATCATCGAAGGCCCCGTTCCCAGATACGTCGGCTGCTGGTGGTTCGCATGCTCGAAGACGTGCCGAGCGTTGTATGGCACATCTGACTGTTCTTCTTGTTTGATGAAGGGTGACTGATTGGTATACGGCGAGGATACGCTGGACCGGTGCGTGCTCGAGCTGCCGCTGCCGTCCGATCGGCAAGGTGAGGGATGCTGATAGTCGCCGAACCCTAGGTGAGAATGCTCCCATCCGGCTTGGTCTGGAATCGCACCGTTGTTCCAGGAGTGCTGCTGATGAGGTGGCATCGCTTGCGTGTTGTATGCACTTGGATGGTTCGTTGCTGGGAATGAGTTTGGAAGCTCAGCCATGCCTTGCATCAGGTCGTGGTAGTTGGTTTGTCCCAGAGTCGGAAGCTCGCCATGATAGCTATCGTTCTGAAGCGGCCAGGTCCTTGGTACACCTGTCGTGTTGAATGGAGCATTCATAGGGAAGTTCTGGGTGTGTGTCGGCATCGAATGGGATTGATGATATAACGGATTCGGTTGTGGTTGTGGCTGCGGTTGCGATGCGTGCCTCTTCTTCTGTGGCTCGGAGTTCTGGTAGTAGCTCATATTGATCGATGGTGGCTCTCTTGTGTGGATGATAAGAGTCGAAGATGGTATGGAAGGATGGCTTCTGGAATGCATAGATCGATGGTCGGCCTTATGAGTCTCGCGACGACATCTTCAACACACATAACGATGCCAAAATTGGACCGGGCAGTGCGAGAGCAAACATGATGGCTACAACAACGAGGTCATAGCAGACAACGCATCTCAAGAATAATGCCGCGTTGCAAACTCGCCTAGGCCCAACCCATGTGAAGACGATCATGTCCCTGAGCAAGAGGGTCTATGCATTGCGGCGGACGGTACATCATTCGGGGTAGCGCATTGCCCTAGGGTGTGCATAAGTTTACTACTATGCGGCTACGGTATCCACAAAGACGTCGGTGCTGCATATTCTAGTGGCCAGCTTCGGTTCTTCGGGGACAGCCTGGGGTCAGCAGGGCTATGCCTTGTGCGAGCACTGGGTGTGGGCGCACCATAACGTAGCTTGCAACCACTGCGCCCACCATGCGCCATCTTGTATGCTATCTCTGCACGGGAGCTGTGCCGTCGCCCTCAATGCCCTAAGGAGCGACGGCGTCCATAGCTTGCTTGGCATCGACCCGAGGACGCGGCACGCTTGAGTGTGCAATCAACAGTCGACACTCGTTGTCAACTGCGTTAGACTGGGATAAGCGCGCCGCATTAGTAGCCTTGCACGCCAGCGACCAGTAGTACTCTGTATCCTCAACGCTTCGCGCTTAAACATGCATCACATGCATGTTGCAGACGCAGCCGGGCGGCTAAGACGCTGCTGCCATACCAATAGCCAGAACTTCAACCCCGGTAATCTCCATTCCGGTGTGAGTCTCGGCGTACGTTCTGCTAGTGCCCACTCTGCTCATGCGTCAAGCGAAGAGCTCTGCATCTTCTCGCTGTCTATCAGCGAGTTCACCGTGTGCAGCTGCAGTTGCAAGCTCTCCGCCAGTGCTTCGAGGGTATCGATCCGGTTTTGACTGCTTGCGGCCCGCGACTGGGGCCGATCGTGTGATCGCTGGCCAGTAAGCACTTGTCCACCCGTCGTTGGAGGGTCGGAAATCTTGATCTTGAGTCGAGGTACTGATCTGCTCGAAAGTGGGCGCCGCATCAGAGATGATCGCGATACTGTACCTGCCGATGCAGTAGTTAAGTCGGCTTCTCCCCGACGATCAACGGCCCGGCATCCACTCTCGTAGCCCAATATGAGCGCCACCAACGGCCAGTGGGTCACCTTGAGCAATGCAATGCGACACGCACGCAGGCTGTTAGGGGCGACGAACAGCTTTAGCGGACGCAGCACGAGGGGAAGAAGGTTCTGTTGGTATCTAGTCAGCAATGCGGAGGTACATGGATGCTAGCAGGTTGCATGGAATGCTTCACGCAACGAAGGTCCAAAAGGCCAAAGTCGTCACGGGCCCGCGGAACCAACATCTGCAAGTTGAGGTATGCGCCTCATTGGTCCAAAAAAACCAAACTTTGATTATCCTCCCGCCTCGGACGGAACAACAAGGCGGTGTCTAATGCAAGGACAACCTCATCCTCAAAAGTAGAGCGTGGGGTTTGCAAAGGTTGGAGCACGTACCAGTGGTGGTAGAAAATAGGTTAGACGATTGGAGGTGGAAGCCTCCAAAACGTAGACAGCGTAGCTAATAACACTGCGGTCAGTTTTGCAAGGCGCAGCATTTTATCAGAGTGGAACTCACACAAACAGATACTCGTCGCGGGCATGCTCCATGACCTGTCACGATGCATAGCGTTAGTTAGTCTTTGCTCCCGGCGCTTAATGGAACGCCAAGCATTTCACTATACCTTATCATAGCTCTTGCTCAACAGACAGATCAGAATGGTAAGTAGCAGGAAATTTGTCGCAACACAAAAAACCAACATCTATTGGAACAAGTCAGCGACGTCTGAGGCTGGAGAAAGTATCGGTACACCTTACGAGCGGTGGACCCATCGTTGGTGAAATCTGGATATTGTCAGCGCATTTCCTTTGGGCTGTTCGGCACGATCACGATACCTGTTCTGCAACGTCCTGCATGGGAAACTATTAGCGCGGCTTTGGGCTCTCCACAACGAGACAGTACATACGAATCCGAGGTAGCTCGAGCCGAAGAAGACCTTGATCAGAATCCAGCTCATCTCGCGGAACGAGAATGTTCCTCTTGCCAGAAATCCGAAAGTCGTGTTAAAACCTTCGCTGTGTTAGTCTTCCGATCGGACAGGACCGCCATTCTTCAACTGACCAAGATAGAGTACAAAGACTAATGCGATGAACTTGATGAAGTCCTTGGTCTACTTGCAGGTTAGTATGAGCACGCAATCGATGTTCTGAACGTTGAGGCTTACCATCGCTTTCAGACACGGCAGCAGCGTCCCGAAATACGGATGCAAGCTCAACAATGAGCAGATTCTGTGGCACGTGTCAGTATAACTAAGTGCACTCCCAGCCTGCAGCACGACAGCACTCACCTCGGAACAAGAAGTAGAGCCTCCAGTGCAAGTATGTCGAATGCTGTGTCGGTAGTAATGCGATGGTCTGTACTCAACCCGATCATCCGCGAGACGAAGAAGGCGATTCCCACCGCGATGATACCCAGATCCCAGATCGCCCAGAAGTCCGCAGCGTAAAACGTGAAGCCGGCATCACGAAACTCGACAAGCTCTGCATTTGATGTTAGCACGCTTAATATTGAGCAAGTTGATTGGTGAGTCGAACCGTTATAGGTGAAAGCTGTCAGCCAGATGTAGAGCATGACCTCTTCCGTAGTCACCGCGTGAAAAGATTTCTGCACCAACACGGTGTAGTAGAAAGCCAAGAAGGCAGCGAAGAACATCACCTCGAAGATCTTGAGGTACAGCGGCACTCGGAGCCTCGTGAACGGGTCACATCGTTTCGAGTGGTACAGTGTTGCCTGTTTGACGGCATTCGGACTCATGGTCTGCCAGAACATGATGTCGCCTTTTGTTGAAATTAGTAAAGAGACGTGTTATGTGTTGCTCGGTTTATCTCACCTTTCCAGATCCCATCAATAATACGCTGTACCGCTCGTTGGCTCAAGAACTTCTTCGCGTCACACACTGCGGAAATCTCCAGGGCGTTCAGGTGCTGGTAGTTTTTGGCGATTGATGTATCAGTTACATCGGTGTCGATGGGTTGGTCGTTTTCGATGTCCTCAGACTGAGCTTCGTCCTGGCTCAGTAACGGCGATCGCTCGCTAGAATCAGGCTGAGACTCATCGTCTTGCGAGCCTTTGCGCTGCACGAGATCTGTGCACAGGTAGTCGATAGCATCTCTCTCGCTCAGATGTGTAACAAATCTCCAAGCCACCAGCTCACACGCGAGACCGCGGGTCAAGGTGATACCCCGATCGTCTTCGTTCTCGAGAGCGCTGAAATGGCCTTTCAATGCTCTACGTCCAAATCAGCAAACGATCAGGCCTCGCAAGCAATATGAAGGGTAATTACAAAAGTGCGTGAACAGTCGCGGGATGGTGCACATTGTCGGACAGGTAAGTGACGAGCGGTTGCAGTGTGTTGGCGTATTGAGTAGTGCGCAATTCTTCGAACGAGTACGACGTCGTGATAGACTTGATCATGTACCTGTACCATCACAATCATCAGCCCCTGTCAGCTTCTTCACTTGGAATTGCCAGTGCAGCCAAACGACGCTCACCTTGCCAGCTTCGCGACAATCGTGTCAAACTTCTCAGACGCGCAGATGACCGGCAGCTCGACTCGGTTGGTTGCAGCCATTTCGAGGCAAGTGTCTCACTGGACAGTAAATACAAAGGAGCAGGAGTGCATATTGCATGCAGGTCCGAGAACTTGGTCAGCGAGGAGGCTGGTGGCGGCTAGATCTTTCGTCAGAGGCGCTTAAGCGCGGCTATTTCGTGACTTAGACGCGATGCCGCGTCCTCCGTATGTATACATATGTGCCAACTCACCGGTACCAGCATGTTTACAATATACGAGAGATGCTGGGACTGGTACTACCGCTTGATCTGGCGAAATAATGA
The DNA here is from genome assembly GCA_003614995.1 of Cladosporium phlei. Classification (NCBI taxonomy): domain Eukaryota; kingdom Fungi; phylum Ascomycota; class Dothideomycetes; order Cladosporiales; family Cladosporiaceae; genus Cladosporium; species Cladosporium phlei. The sequence continues at coordinate 7,296 of QZFA01000236.1, read as the reverse complement.
AATTTGGTCCTGTTAGTGTCTCGCCGGCGTTGGGACGATTTCGACATACGGAGGTTGCCAATACCACGATTTAGATACACGTCCGCAAGTTGAATGTCACGGTACTGTTAGGTGAGATATACATAAAATTACACAGTCAAGTCTGCAATAGTCTATGGCAGCAGCTCTACTGGGTTCTATGTAGATGCTACGCTGCTTCCGCTACCACAAGGCGCCATGCGCCAACGTCTTGATTCATCATTAGCGACCTCCTCAGCTGATCTATGAAGCTTGCCATTCGGGGTTCTGTGAGATGTATTAGCACGTGCCTGGTCAACGGAAATGTGTTGCAAATATAGACATACCTTCTTGAGGATGCAGATGCCCTCCATGACGTTGGTCAAGCAGATCCATTCCTCGTCTTCAAGCTCCGCACGCTCGCCGTAACTGAGGAGTACAGGCGTGCTCTGTGTCTGCCAGCCAGTAATTGTCTTGGGACGACCGGCTTGGCCGACCACGTCGACAGCCTGGCCCACGCGCACGTTAACCTGCAAAGGCTTGAGGTCTTCGTCGAGGGTGATGAGGAAGCGCGGGTGCATGGCAGTCACGAGGACGTAGAGCAGGTAGTGGTGGTCTCCAAGAACGAATTGCCTGGGGTCGTCGATAAGAGACAGGGTGATGGTGAGGAGACCCGCCGCGCCGACGCGTGAAAGAACGCTGCGGTCTGTGTGGAAGGGGCTCAGAGAGAGCGTGCCCTTACCCATGTGGACGAGTCCCTGGGCAATGCGCACCATGAACAGTGCGTTGGGATCGCGGTGGTAGTAGCTTGCCAGTTGCCTGAGGAGCTGTGCAAGTCGGGCGTTGTTGGTGCCAGCGCCGAGCATGCCCATGGCGAAGATGGCGTTGATCGCGACGTCGCTATCAGTGTCATGGGTGTATCTTGATAGTGTGTCGTAAACCTTCATCTGGGGGTTCGAAGGGCTGATAAGACCCATCGCAAGGGGAACTGCCTTGCGGATGTTGGCCTCTCCGTAGTGCATGAGGTGGCCAAACTGTCGCAGAACCATCTCCTGACCAACTTCCTCGCCCATGCCCACGAGAGAAAGACCGAGGACAGCATATGCTTGCACGAGACGGTCACCAGAGCGGTCCTTCTTCTCCTCGTCGTCCTTCTTGTCCTTGTCATCGTCATCATCGTCATCCTCGATGTGCTCGTTGCAAATGTGCAGCAGTTCCTGCAGCTTGAGCACAGCACCAGTACCCGCCCACGCACAGATCTCTGCAAGGACAGAGGCAGGCTTGGACATTGGGTGCTCGATGACCTTGAGTGTTTCAAGCACGACATCAACCTCCTCTTGTTGTCCGAAGTACAGAAGGGCAAGTCCAAGGGTCATGAACCTGGTCCACTTGTCCTTGAGCTGGTTCGCGCGATCCTCGTCGAGGAAAGTTTGGATAATGGCCTCAGACACATCTGACTGCGCAGAGCCCACGAAAATGAACCCGAGGGACAACGCGGCCATGGCGGAGATCTGCATGTCGAGGGACGTGTCGGTAACGTAGGGCAGCAACAATTCCAGGAGGTCCTCCTTGTTTGAGCCAGCGTAGGCAAGACCAAGACCCATGATACTCGCGACCTTGACAGCCACGCTCTTGCCCTCGAGATCACCGAGGAGAGCCATTGCAGGGTCGCCGTCGAGTCTGACACCGCTGTTGATGATACCAGTTGCCAGAGCCGCACCAGCCTTGACCTGGTCTTCAGTGACGTAGGTAAATGCGTCAATCTTGTCCAGACCCATCTCCACGTCCCACTGCATGAGCATACCAGCAGAAGCCGCCGTAGATGTCATGCCGTCCTCTTTGACCTTCCAGATCCAACTCTGTTGTACGCCGCCCTCCACCAGCATAAGCTTGTCGGATCCGAATCCGGCGTTGACAAAGGCGTTGACAAAGGTGGAAGCAAGGTTGTGGCGCGCAGAGTCAGTGTTGGTGAGACCGGCGGTACGGGAAGATTCCAGGTGTGACTTGTAGATATCCTCAGGAAGCTTGGGGTCGAGAACATTGAGCTCCTTGGCGAGAGCTTTGTAGTGCTCGGGGAGCTTGGTGTTGTTCAGGCACTCTTGCAACTCGGTGTCCTCGGCGTCCTCGCCCTCGAGCTCAAGGCATATCCGTTGGCGGGCCAGGATGAAAGCAAGTTGGCGCTTGAGCGCCTTGTCGTCCGCGGCAGCGAAATCAGACTTGATCAGCTCCATGTCGTTGAGGCGGATGGCAAGGCACATGGCCTGTGTGAATTGCTTGTAGTGTCTGTAGACATCGTGGGCGGTGCGAACGAATCGATCGTTATCAGGGTAGGCGAGCAGAGGAACCATCGATACCATGTAGAGGCAGACTCTGGAGTATGTGTTCTCATCGAGGTATTCCTTGATCTCCTCGATCATCTCAAGCTCGGAGAGGATGTCCACGGCGTCGGCTTCAGCGTTGTGTGAGAGGAAGAATGGCACGAGCAATCTGGTAAGCTCCATGATATCCTCGGTCTCTGCGTCTTTCTCCATACGGTTCTGATACTCCGAGCCGATCTCGAGGGACAGGTGGCGCATGTATTCATGGCCCCAAGAGCCAATGTCTTTGTTGGGCGCCTGCAGGCGGTACTTCAATGTGTCCAAGCGGTCCTCGTCGGAGTATGTCATGCCCAGCACCGAGAGCGTGTCTGCCAGCGAGAGCTTGTCGTCTCCCGCAGGCCACCTGTCGTATGCCTCGCACAGCTTCTCGTAGTGTGGTCGGAGAAACTTGAGCGGTTTGGGCACGGCAGTCATCGAGCTTGTGCTGGTCTTGATGCTCTCTTTGATGGCCTCGAGTGCGGGCTTGTACAGCGACTTGTCGCCCTCTGTTAACCTCTCGGCCAGCATGTCCAGCTCGTCCTTGAGCTTCTGATCCTCCTCGCTGAGCTCCTCGGGCGCCAGATCGAGGTCATCCGTCTTCTTTCCATCCTTGCCGTCAGCCTTGTCGCCCTTTTCGCCACCGTTCGCTTTCTTTGCGTCGTCGACCTTGCCCTTGCCCTTGTCCTGGACGGGTGTCTTCTTCTCGTCCTCCTGCGCCATGATGGTCTCGAAACGGTGTTTGGCTGATTGTCAGGCTAGTGTTGTGCCACTTGAATGCGGTGGTGAATTGTTGCTGTGTTCTGGAGGGGGGGGAGGGAGATGCGCCTTGATGGAATTGGGATTGACCAAGAGGACGTTTGCGGATGAGAGTGGCTTTGTCTTTGTTCAGGTCGAAGATGATGGAATGCGCGTTCGCCGCCGTCAAGTCCGTCACCGAGCTCCTGCCACGAGCCACTCACTGGCTTCGTCAACGAAGCCCGCCAAGCAAAGCGCGCTCGAGTCATGCGACTGGAGAAAGCAACTCTGCAAATATCAATGTCCTCGACCTCGACCTCACTCTCTCGTCCACCTACCTCACACGACACATTACCCTGTGACTCGCCCTACAGAGTAACCACTCTACCATGAAGCTCGACACGCGCGCACTGCGCTACCTGACCTCGGACGACTGGAGAGTCCTCGCTGCAGTATGTCCCCAGCACCTTGATGGTTCTCATGTACTTTTCGACTGACACAAGCTAAAGCGTTGAACAGGTCGAGCAAGGCAGCAAGAACCATGAAGTCGTACCAACACCCCTTATCCAACAGCTCTCGAGTCAGCGCGGTGGAGGTGCTGTTCACAGGAACATCTCGACCCTCGCAAAGGATGGCTTGATCGCAAAGGTCAAGAATGCACGCTACGATGGCTACCGTCTCACATACGGTGGTCTCGACTATCTTGCCATGAACACCCACAGGAAGAGCGACGCGCTCTACAGTCTCGGCAACCAGATTGGTGTTGGTAAAGAGTCCGACATCTACGTCTGTGCCTCACAATCCGACCGCCAACTGGTCCTCAAGCTCCACAGGCTCGGTCGCATTTCGTTCCGTACTGTCAAAGCGAACCGCGACTACCTCCGTGGCCGTAATGCTGGAAGCTGGATGTACTTGAGCACACTTGCAGCACAGAAGGAGCACGCTTTCATGAAGGTTCTGCACAGAGAGGGCTTCCCAGTCCCCGAGCCTGTGGCGTGGAGCAGGCACACGATCGTCATGGAATTCATCGATGCATTCCCCATGCGCATGGTCGACAGTGTTCCTGATCCCGGCAAACTCTACGCTGAGCTCATGGCAATGATCGTGCAGTTGGCCTCGCGCGGTCTCATCCACGGCGATTACAACGAGTTCAACATCTTGCTCAAGGAGTCGACCACTGACGGCACACCTGTCGACGACGACACACCACCGGAGAACATCATCATGACTCCCATCCTGATCGACTTCCCCCAGACACTATCAACCGATCACGCAAATGCTGAGTACTACTTTGACCGCGATGTAGAGTGCATCAAGCGCTACTTCGGCCGGAAGTTCAAGTACTCATCAGACGAGCCTGGGCCTTTCTTCGCTGATGCAATCAAGACTATTGTACCAGAGAAAAGACTAGACATCGAAGTCGAGGCAACCGGCTTCAGCAGAAAGATGGCGAAGCAGCTTGCGAAGTACGTGGAAGCCACTGGCGGAGACGCAGATGAGACGCAAACAGTCGCAGATGGAGACGACTTCGAGCAAGAAGACTTCACGGCCGAGGACGATCCAGTCGAGGAGTTCGAAGATGGTGTCGACGCGTTGGCTGACGAGGATGGCTCGATACCACAAGATCCTCACGTCGACGACCCAAAGCTCGCCGAGGAGCTTGGCTCGCTGACCGTCGAAGACGATCCGGCGGTGAAGATCCCTGACGCCAGCCCTTCGAACTTCGGGATGATGCCACTCGAGCTCTCACACGATCCCGACGTTGTTGCCCAGAAAGTCAAGTCGAAGAAGAAGGCTGCTGGTTGGGCCATATGATGAGTAATGACACGAAAGTATGAAGATCGCTTCACTTCTTTGTCGTCGTCAGTCCACACTCGCTGCACACACGAAACGTGGACAGCACAATCTGCATAGCATCGCGTTTACACTGACTGCACACATGAATGTATGCAAAGCAGAACCCGCATATCGCGCCAGATGGTAAGTTCCCGCTCTCCTTCTCCTGGTCTTCCTGGTCTCCATTTCCTTTTCGAGTATACATACGCATCACGAGCATATACGACTACTCCCCAATCAATGGAGGTGCCGTCTATAGTTGATGCAACAGCAGAACCTCACCGGTTCAGTCGCCCTCGATACTACATGACGGAGTGGCTCTATCACTGAGGGTACATACCATTCTCTATCAAAATGCATATTTTTAATTGCGATCCACTCTGCACGTCACGTTACGTTTGTTGCTCTTGACACTGTTGACATGCTGCCTCTGTGCCCACTGCGCTCTTCGTGAAACCAGTGTCCGAGATCTGCCATTGCTGTGTATAGTCTTCTTTAAAGACGCAGCCGTCTGTAGGGCGACATGCTCGAGTTTTTGGACCAATCGATTCGAAGCTTGAGTGTCTTACGCCTTGTCGAGACTATAGGATTGAAGGGAATTCCACCGAATACACGTACGTGGCAAGCAGTCACATCGATGTTGTGATATTGGGACTGCAAGAGAGGCGAAAAATGGTCCGGGTTAGGGTTGGTGTTATGGTACTTTACAAGAAGACGCACTACGTGATGATGACCGTGGCATATGGCATCAAAGCATCTGCTCTGACTACAGACTACATTATGAGACGAGTGGCGGAGTTTGTAGCGATCTCGTTGCTGGTTTCGTGGCTTATCTAGGTTTACTCTGGTGAAATCCGACCGAAGCGGAAGTGGAGCGTGTACATGCACTCCCAATCCCGACACCACATTCCTTTTCTTGCCCTAGACATTTTTCATTTACGGCCCGAGTGACTGTTCAGCCCGCGGTCTCTCGTCACATACCGCTCTCGGCCAAAAGAAGGTTATCATCGACTTCAGTCGAAGATGATGATGCTATCGCCTCCCGTAGTGCATCCGCAGGTACGGAAGTTGCAGGAGGTGACTGCATTCCCTTTGGAACATCGGCCGGTCCGGACACCTGGTTCTCTTCGGGTTCGACCTCATCCTGGGGACCATTGTCAGATGTATGGGATTGATCGTCGCCTGCCGAAACGAGTGGTTGGCCGCCGGAGGCCAGCTGCAATTCGGGACCGTTGCCTTCGACATGTTGTTGACCAGACGCCGGAAGTTTTGGCGATGCGATAGTACCTGTGTGTGATTCCTCGGCATGGTGAGTAGCATCATCGAAGAAGGACTCCTTAGAAATGAGGTCTTCGGGCAGAGTATCCCGGCTGGCCTGTCTTAAAGCAGGGCTCAAAGCTGTCATGCGGTCATCGGGGTCATACGAAGCATCACCTGCTCGTGATGAAAGGTCTGAGAATCCTCGTGCTGCCTGCTCGGTGCGAGCCATGCGGTGCTGAGGTGTGACTTCCGGACTCCCGTGCCTTTCAGTTTGACTCGGATGATCCTGATCGTCCAAGGTATCACTTCGTTCCTGGGATTTCACAGGCACATCCTGGCGGTCATCTTCGCTCGGCGAGACTTCAGCGTCTTTAGACTGTTGCGATGACGAGGGCTGGCATTTGACCGAGGGTTCGACTTGAGGCGTCGAGTAAGGCCGGACAATCGTGAGACCGGAAGAACCGGATTGAGTAGATTTGTCCATGGCGGAACTCGGTGTCAGCAAGCTTGTCGTGACAGTAGCATGGTGAGATGAACGCAGACTGCTACGGTCGCCAGGTACTGGTGCTTCTTCAACATGTTTGCCTGCTTCTTCAACACGATGGTCAGAGGTGATCGTAGCTGGATCTTCTGCGCCTGGCAAGAACTCGGTCACACCCAAAATCAGCGCCTCGGTGCTTTGATCGGCCATTTCATCATCATCATCAGAAAGGTTCCGACCGTGATTGATGGCTTGACTGGACTGCTGACTGTCGAGCGCGGATCCGTCGACCTGATGGAGCAGTCCTTGAACAATGGGACCGAATGAAGATTCGCCACGCAACAAGCTCGGCACCGCTTTGAGTATGTGTTGGGAATCTTCGGCAACGTCTGGCGGCATGGTGCGGTTCTTCCGTGCACTTTGATGTTCCGGTTGTTCTCTCGGCGACGGAGTCGTGGTTGTGGCAGGCTCTGTAGCTTGCAATTGTATGCAATCGTCCTCGTCCGCGTCTCCCTCATCCTCGTATCCCTCATCCGCTTCTCCCTCATCCGCGTTGCCCTCATCAGCGTTGCCGTCCTCCGCGTTGCACCCATCAGAGTAACTCTCATCTCCAGTTCGGTCAGAGGCGAC